>QNTS01004832.1:25901-36569 GCA_003317085.1 Hucho hucho
TCATCTGATCCATCCTTACAGTCCACCTCTCCATCACAAACATGGCTGTGCAGGACACACTCTCGTCCATCCTTACACAGTCTAGAACCCATACGACACTTCAGGGGTGCTGTCTGGGATGTTGGAGCAGCTATCGTTGGACAGCCAACCTCATCTGAGCCATCATGGCAATGAGAGCGTCCATCACAAACCAGACTCCTCTCAATACATGTCCTCCTGTCCTTACACCGGAACTCACCTGGGAGACACACATAAGAGGGACCATGAAGAAAGCTTAAGAGTGTTTAAAGGTTTTTTCTGGGTTGCAGAGGTATCACATATCAGAAAGCATTAATATATCTACCTCCGTTTGGACATTTAGTAATGCAGGACTCCTCATCAAAACCATCAGGACAGTCTCTCAATGTGTCACACAGCTGAGTTTGGGAGATGCACAAAGTTGAGCCCCGACACATCACTGATGGACTGGTACAGGTCTGAACCAGAGTTGGTAGGACAGGAGGAAGGGCCTTGTTAGAATCTAGGGAGAGAGGTTACATTAGATTCATTTAAAGAGATTCTTCTCATCCTTCTGTCCCAACTGTCCAAGTGAGTCAGCAGTGTCTCACCACAGCCTTCCTCATCAGAGCCGTCCGCACAGTCTCTCTCTCCATCACAGAGGAAGGTTTCTGGGATACAGCGGCTATTGTTGTCACAGCGATGACTGCAGCTCTTGGTGGGCTTGAAGCAGTCCATTTCATCAGAACGGTCCTGGCACTGGGTCTTTCCATCACACACCTGCTGCTGGTCGATACACTTCTTCCCATGAGCACACTGGAACTGACCTGAGAGGTAGGAACCAATGAACACCTAGGAACTGAGCTGAGCTAACAACCAATGAGCTCCCTGGAACTGAGCTGCGCTAACAACCAATGAGCACCCTGGAACTGAGCTAAGGACATTGATATGAATGGATGGATTTGTACTGAAAATGTCCACTTATGATTCAGCACAATACATCAGATCAAGAGGTGAGCTTCTGACCTGCTTTGCAGAGGAGCTCACAGTCCTGCTCATCTGATCCATCCTTACAGTCCACCTCTCCATCACAAACATGGCTGTGCAGGACACACTCTCGTCCATCCTTACACAGTCTAGAACCCATACGACACTTCAGGGGCGCTGTCTGGGATGTTGGAGCAGCTATCGTTTGACAGCCAACCTCATCTGAGCCGTCATGGCAATGAGAGCGACCATCACAAACCAGACTCCTCTCAATACATGTCCTCCTGTCCTTACATCGGAACTCACCTGGGAGGCACACATAAGAGGGACCATGAAGAAAGCTTAAGAGTGTTTAAAGGTTTTTTCTGGGTTGCAGAGGTATCAAATTTCATAACGCGCCAATATATCTACCTCCGTTTGGACATTTAGTAATGCAGGACTCTTCATCAAAACCATCAGGACAGTCTCTCAATGTGTCACACAGCTGAGTTTGAGAGATGCACAAAGTTGAGCCCCGACACATCACTGATGGACTGGTACAGACTGGCTGAGCAGGAAGAATATCTGGACTGGTTGTAGTTGGAGCTAAATAAGAGGTAGTAAGTGGAATTGTAGATCCTGTTGGGAGAGAGTGTTACCAAGATAATGTACAAGCCTTTTACACTCTACCCACAACAAGTCTTATGAACCGTCAGAAGTTTCCCAAAAACCTTTTAGCATAAAGGGTTAGAATGTGGTTAATATGTCTCACCCGCTAATATACTAGTTATCAAACATTTTCTATCTGTCAATGTACACTTAAAAATATAAAACGCAACAATTTCAAAGACTTTACTGAGCTACCACGCGTCAACTCAACCTCTCAGCTATTTAACCAGGTAGTTCTATATGATGTCATAAAATAGGTAGGCCAGTTGAGAACAAGTTCTCATTTACAACTGCCACCTGTCCAAGATAAAGCAAAGCAGTGCGACACAAACAGAGTTACACATTGAATAAACAAGCGTACAGTCAATAACACAATAGAAAAAAAAGAAAGTCTATATACAGTGTGTGCAAATGGCGTGGGGAGGTGGGAAATAGTCTATAGTAGCGAAGTAATTACAATTTAGCTGATGATGTGCAAGTAGAGATACTGGTGTGCAAAAGAGCAGAAAAGTAAATAAACCGTATGGGGATGAGGTAGTTAGATTGGGTGGGCTAATTACAGATGGACTATGTACAGCTGCAGTGATCGGTTAGCTGCTCAGATAACTGGTGTTTAAAGTTAGTGAGGGAGCTATAAGTCTCCAGCTTCAGCGATTTTTGCAATTCGTTCCAGTCACAGGCAGCAGAGAACTGGAAGGAATGTTGGCCAAAGGAGATGTTTGTTTTGGGGATGACCAGTGAGATATACCTGCTGGAGCGCGTGCTACGGGTGGGTGTTATCGTGACCAGTGAGCTGAGATAAGGCGGAGCATTACCTAGCATAGACTTAGATGACCTGGTGCCAGTGGGTCTGGCGACGGATATGTAGCGAGGGCCAGCCGACTAGAGCATACAGGTCGCAGTGGTGGGTGGTATAAGGGGCTTTGGTAACAAAACTGATGGCACTGTGATAGACTGCATCCAGTTTGCTGAGTAGAGTATTGGAAGCTATTTTGTAGATGACATCGCCGAAGTTGAGGATCGGTACAATAGTCAGTTTTACTAGGGTAAGTTTGGCTGCATGAGTGAAGGAGGCTTTGTTGCGAAATAGAAAGCCGATTCTAGATTTGATTTTGGATTGGAGATGTTTAATATGAGTCTGGAAGGAGTTTACTGTAACCAGACACCTAGATATTTGTAGTTGTCCACGGTCAGAGCCGTCCATGGTAGTGAAGCTAGTCGGGCGGGCGGGTGCGGGCAACGAACAGTTGAAAAGCATGCATTTGGTTTTACTAGCATTTAGGTGCAGTTCGAGGCCACGGAAGGAGTGTTGTATGGCATTGCAGCTCGTCTGAAGGTTAGTTAACAGTGTCCAAAGAAGGGCCAGAAGTATACAGAATGGTGTCGTCCACGTTGAGGTGGATCAGGGAATCACCCGCAGCAAGAGCGACATTGATGTATACAGAGAAAAGAGTTAGCCCGAGAATTGAACCCTGTGGTACCCCCATAGACACTGCCAGAGGTCCAGACAGCAAGCCTTCCGATTTGACACACTGAACTCTGTCAGCAAAGTAGTTGGTGAACCAGGCGAGGCAGTCATTTGAGAAACCAAGGCTATCGAGTCTGCTGATAAGAAAATTTAATTGACAGAGTCGAAAGCCTTGGCCAGGTTGATGACGACTGCTGCACAGTACTGTCTTTTATCGATGGCGGTTATGATATCGTTTAGTACCTTGAGCGTGGCTGAGGTGCACCCGTGACCAGCTCGGAAACCGGATTGCACAGCAGAGAAGGTACGGTGGGATTCAAAATGGTCAGTGATCTGTTTATTAACTAGGTTTTCGAAGACTTGAGAGGCAAGGCAGGATGGATATAAGTCTATAGCAGTTAGGGCCTAGATTGTCACCCCCTTTGAAGAGGGGGATGACTGTGGCAGCTTTCCAGTCTTTAGGGATCCTCAGGGTACTGACATGTAGCACCCTCTACAACCACTGATTATTATTTTGACCCTGCTGGTCATCTATCAACATTTGAACATCTTGAACAATCTGGCCTTAAAATGGCCATGTACCCTTATATTCTCCACATGGCACAGCCAGAAGAGGACTGGCCACCCCTCAGAGTCTGGTTCCTCTAGGTTTCTTCCTAGGTTCCTGTCGTTCTAGGGAGTTCATAGCCACCGTGCTTCTACATCTGCGTTGCTTGACGTTTGAGGTTTTAGGCTGGGTTTCTGTATAGCACTGACATATGCTGATGTAAAAAAGGCTTAAATCGATTTGATAAGGAAATTAGTCAATTGAAATAAAATCATTAGGCCTTAATCTATGGATTTCACAACTGGGAATACAGATTTGCATCAGCTGGTCACAGCTACCTTAAAAAAAGGTAGAGGCGTGGATCAGAAAACTAGTCAGTATCTGGTGTGACTGCCATTTGCCTCATGTAGCGTGACATCTTCATGTGAGAAGTTACTGGATATTGGCAGGAACTGTAAAATGCTGTTGTACACAGTATTCCAAACATGCTCAACGGGTGACATGTCTGATGAGTATGCAGGCCATGGAACAACTGGGATATTTTCAGCTTCCAGGAATTGTGTACAAATCCTTGCGACATGGGGCCATGCATTGTCATGCTGAAACAAGGCGATGGCGGCAGATGAATGGGACTACAATGGGCCTCAGGATCTCATGGTATCTCTGTGCATTCAAATTGCTATCAATAAAATGCAATTGTGTTCGTTATCTGTAGCTTATGCTTGCCCATACCATAACTCCACCATGGGGCACTCGTCACAACGTTGATAGCAAACCTCTCCCCCACACAATGCCTTACGCTGTCTACCATCTGCCCGGTACAGTTGAAAGCAGGATTTATCCATTTAGCACACTTCTCCAGAGTGCCAGTTGCCATCGAAGGTGAGTATTTGCCCACTTAAGTCGGTTACGATATCGAACTACAGTCAGGTCAAGCCCATGGTGAGGACAACGAGCATGCAGAAGAGCTTCCCTGAGACAGTTTGAGCTGATATTCTTCAGTTTTGTAAACCCACAGTTTCATCAGCTGTCCGAGAGGGTGGTCTCAGATGATCCCTCAGGTGAAACTGGATGTTGAGGTCCTGGGCTGGCGTGGTTATATGTGGTCTAGAAACATGTGATTATTAAAACAAATCTGTGAGTTTGTATATCATTTACTATCATCCTAAATTAAAATAATTAGCCATTTCTAATCAATGTATATTATGCTACTTTCCAATATGTGGACAGTATGTTACTACATTACACAAGGCAGCGTTTTAACCACATCGAATTGGGGGTAATTACACATCCGTTTGACCATGTTAGTATAAAGGTTTAGTCAACATGACGACAAGACCAATTGCTTAAACAGAGCAATATATTTGATTTTGTACTTTTGTCATAGGAGCTGGGGGAGGGGGGTTGACAGAATTTAGACCGCTGTTTGAATTTTCCTCAAATGGTGCAGATGATTCTGGGCAGTCTCCAAGTAACTGGCCACAAACCAATACAATGATTTGAAAGTCTAATTATCATTCACTGCGGACACTATGGCAGGTCGTGATTCATTGACCTTAGTGTTTCATTCCTTTTTCCTTGATACAGTCTACCAAAGTCACAACCTGCCATTCCAAAATATATACAGAAGCCTTCTATAAATTCTCATCTAACCAACCACATATAGGTTAATCCAAGTTTCCATGTGGCTTAAAACAAAAAATGTGTTCCTCTTCCTGTTTTTGTGATCCCCCATCACAAAATATAGCAGACATCTCCAAAGGTTGTCTTCAAATAAGTGACGTATATATAAACACTACCGGTCAAGTGTTAGAACTCCCACTAAAGCAAATCGTTTTCTTTATTTTTACTATTCTACATTGTAGAATAATAGTGAAGACATCAGAACTGAAACATATGGAATCATGTAGTATCCAAACAAGTGTTCAAATCTCAATATACTTTATATTTGAGATATTTCAAATAGCCACCCTTGGCCTTTATGGCAGCTTTGCACACTCTTGGCATTCGCTCAACCAGCTTCACCTGGAATGCTTTTCCAACAGTCTTGAAGGAGTTCCCACATATGCTGAGCACTTGTTGGCTGCTTTCCCTTCACTCTGCGGTCCAACTCATCCCAAACAATCTCAATTTGGTTGAGGTCGGGGGATTGTGTAAGCCAGGTCATCTGATGCAGTACTCAATCACTTAGTCTTGGTAAAATAGCCCTTACACAGCCTGGAGGTGTGTTGGTCATTGTCCTGTTGAAAAACAAAATGATAGTCCCACTAAGCCCAAACCAGATGGGATGGCGTATTGCTGCAGAATGCTGTGGTAGCCATGCTGGTTAAGTGTGCCTTGAATTCTAAATAAAACCACTGATAGGGTGTGGGGGTGCTTTGCTGGTGACACTAACACCACCTCCTCTGCATGTGTATTTCCCACCATAAAGCATGGAGATCATCCTTTCACCCACACCGTGTCTCAAAGACAGAGGTTGGAACCAAAAATGTGGACTCAGACCAAAGAACAAATTTCCATCGCTCTAATGTCCATTGCTCACGTTTCTTGGCCCAAGCAAGTCTCTTATTGGTGTCCTTTAGTAGTGGTTTCTTTGCAGCAATTCTACCATGAAGGCCTGATTCAGTCTCTTCTGAACAGTGGATGTTGAGATGAGTCTTGAACTCTGAAGCATTTATTTGGGCTGAAATTTCTGAGGCTGGTAAATCTAAAGAACTTAGCCTTTGCAGCAGAGGTAACTCTGGGTCTTCCATTCCTGTGGCGGTCCTCATGAGAGCCAGTTACATCATAGCGCTTGGTTTCTGCGACTGCACTTGAACTTTCAAAGTTCTTGAAATGTTCCATATTGACTGACCTTCATGTCTTAAAGTAATGGACCGTCGTCTCTCATTGCTTATTTGAGCGGTTCTTGACATAATATGGACTTTACCAAATAGGGCTATCTTCTGTATACCCCTCCTTACCTTGTCACAACGGATTGGCTCAAACACATTAAGGAAAGAAATATCAAATACTTTAAGGTAGCACACCTGACTACCTCATGAAGCTGGTTGAGAGAATGCCAAGAGTGTGCAAAACTCAAATAAATTTTGATTTTAAAATTTTTGGTTACTACATGATTCCATATGTGTTATTTCATAGTTTTGATGCCTTCACTATTATTCTACAATGTAGAAAATAGTAAAAAGAAAAAACCTTGAATGAAGGTTTTTGGTTCATGTGCAGTTTATAAGGTACTAATTTAAAAATATATATGATTACTATTGTTGCAGATGTACAGTTTGTATAGATTGTAAAATGTACTATTAAGAAGCTTTTCTGCATATTAGTTTTGGATTTTGACAGGCTATTTATCTATATGTCTAGTCAACAGGAAGCAGCGACAGCATAATTATTTACTTACGTTTTAGGAATATAATTTCAACATTCATTTCCAATGGTATTGTACTTAAATCAGGTAAAAACTGCTGAATGAGTCGAAAAGCGTGCTGCGTTATTTTGATATACCCCCCTGCCGATTCAGTGAGCCATAATTAAAGATTTTCAAGAATATTGATTTCTTGACTTGTCTAAATTACCGGTTAGCAAAATTAGGTAAATTGACAAAGCACACTTTCACTGCAATGTTAATATGTATTACAAGGCATTGTAGATTTGAGATGTCTTTTGACCTAATGTTGAACGCTTTCAGACAAATCGCTTAAATCGCGATAATAAAATGCGCACTAAAATGTCAAAAAGATTAAGGTTAACTGATCAGCCCTACAAAAACAACATTGGTCACATTGTTGACGGTGTAGTGTAAGTGGCAGTTCTGTCCGGCTCTCCATTTTTGGGGCGTCATGCCATTTTATGAAAACCATCAGACACTTAGTCGATTTAGAAAACGTCCCGACTGACCAAAGTGGAACCACAGTCAGAAATCAGACTCACCACCACAGTCCTGTTCATCTGATCCATCCTTACAGTCCACCTCTCCATCACAAACATGGCTGTGCAGGACACACTCTCGTCCATCCTTACACAGTCTAGAACCCATACGACACTTCAGGGGTGCTGTCTGGGATGTTGGAGCAGCTATCGTTGGACAGCCAACCTCATCTGAGCCATCATGGCAATGAGAGCGTCCATCACAAACCAGACTCCTCTCAATACATGTCCTCCTGTCCTTACACCGGAACTCACCTGGGAGACACACATAAGAGGGACCATGAAGAAAGCTTAAGAGTGTTTAAAGGTTTTTTCTGGGTTGCAGAGGTATCACATATCAGAAAGCATNATCTCAATAAAGTTTTCTGTTTCCATAACTAGAATATGTAACAAACAGAGTGGACTACGTTTTGTAGACATTACCTTTTGCCAAAGTTTCTAAAAATTATGTTGGTTAGAAGAAGTGCAAGGGAGAATTGAGTTATTGCACTTCACACAGTAGGCGTTCCCTAAAGGACATATGCAAATAAATACTAGAACGCGCCAATAGGATCTCGCTAGCTCCTGCTTGGCTCTGCCCACTATGATCAATTTGCTCCCATTGGAAACAATAGGCTCTGGTCTATCTTGGGTTAGTTATACAAATATTTTGCCACAAGGTCAGTGAAGAGCAAGAGGTGGGCTGTTTGGGGTATTAGGTTGAGTTTCTGTATAGCACATTTTTCTGTATAGCACTTTGTGTCATCGGCTGATGTAAAAAGGGCTTTATAAATACATTTGATTGATTGATTGAGGCGTGGCTAACATTAGCCAGCATAAGCTAGCTCCCGAGCTAGCACAGAACTCGGTAGTTCTTAGGAAGCTATGCAGTAATTTGTTTTTTATGTATTATTTCTTACATTGTTACCCCAGAAAACCTTACGTTTTATTACATACAGCCGGGAAGAAGTATTGGATATAAGCGCATTGTCAACTTACCAACATTACGACCAGGAATATGACTTTCCCGAAGCTGATACTCTGTTTGGTCCACCATCCAGGACAATGGATCAGCGACCCAAAACAACGGCGCTGCAGGAAAAGGGGCAGACGGGGCGGTCTTCTGGTCTGGCTCTGTAGACGGGCACATCGCGCACCGCTCCCGAGTATACTACTCGCCAATGTCCAGTCTCTTGACAACAAGGTAGACGAAATCCGAGCAAGGGTTGCATTCCAGAGAGACATCAGAGATTGTAACGTTCTTTGCTTCACGCAACATGGCTCACTGGGGATACGTTGTCAGAGTCGGTACAGCCACCTGGTTTCTTCACGCATCGCGCCGACAGAAACAAACATCTCTCTGGTAAGAAGAAGGGCGGGGGTGTATGCCTTATGATTAACGAGACGTGGTGTGATTATAACAACATACAGGAACTCAAGTCCTTTTATTCACCTGACCTAGAATTCCTTTCAATCAAATGCCGACCGCATTATCTACCAAGAGAATTCTCTTCGATCATAATCACATTCCTGTATATCCCCCCTCAAGCAGCCACCTCGACGGCTCTGAAAGAACTTCATTGGACTCTATGTAAACTGGAAAACACATCCTAAGGCTGCATTTATTGTAGCTGGGGATTTTAACAAGGCTGATCTGAAAACAAGGCTCCCTAAATTTTATCAGCATATCGAATGTACGACCCGGGCCGGGAAAATCCTGGATCATTGTTATGATCAAAAACCGTGGATTTTCAAAACTGAAAGCGTGAACCACTGCTTTTAATCAGGGCAAGGCGACCGGAAACATGACCGAACACAAACAGTGTAGCTATTCCCTCCGCAAGGCAATCAAACAAGCTAAGCGTCAGTATAGAGACGAAGTAGAGTCGCAATTCAACGGTTCAGACATGAGAGGTGTGTGGCAGGGTCTACAGTCAATCACGGACTACAAAAAGAAAACCACCATTGTTCCTGTTCCCAAGAAAGCTAAGTTAACTGAGCTAAATGACTATTGCCCCGTAGCACTCAATTCCGTCATCATGAAGTGCTTTGAGAGACTAGTCAAGGATCATATCACCTCCATCCTAGGTCTCGACCCTGCCCTGTGCAACTGGGTCCTGGACTTCCTGACGGGCCACCCCCAGGTGGTGAGGGTAGGAAACAACATCTCCACCCCGCTGATCCTCAACACTAGGGCCCCACAAGGGTGCGTTCTCAGCCCTCTCCTGTACTCCCTGTTCACCCATGACTGCGTGACCAAGCACGCCTCCAACTCAATCATCAAGTTTGCAGACGACACCACAGTGGTAGGCTTGATTACCAACAACGATGAGACGGCCTACAGGGAGGAGGTGAGGGCCCTCGGAGTGTGGTGTCAAGAAAATAACGTCTCACTCAACGTCAACAAAACAAAGGAGATGATCGTGGACTTCAGGAAACAGCAGAGGGAGCACCCCCCTATCCACATCGACGGGACAGTAGTGGAGAAGGTGGAAAGTTTTAAGTTCCTCGGCGTACACATCACGGACAAACTGAAATGGTCCACCCACACAGACAGTGTGGTGTAGAAGGCGCAACAGCGCCTCTTCAACCTCAAGAGGCTGAAGAAATTCGGCTTGTCACCAAAAACACTCACAAACTTTTACAGATGCACAATCGAGAGCATCTCCAGAGGGTAATGAGGTCTACACAACGCATCACGGGGGGTAAACTACCTGCCCTCCAGGACACCTACACCATCCGATGTCACAAGAAGGCCAAAAAGTTCATCAAGGACAACAACCACCCGAGCCACTGCCTGTTCACCCCGCTATCATCCAGAAGGCGAGGTCAGTACAGGTGCATCAAAGCTGGGACCGAGAGACTGAAAAACAGCTTCTATCTCAAGGCCATCAGACTGTTTAACAGCCATCACTAACATTGAGTGGCTGCTGTCAACATACTGACTCAAATCTCTAGCCACTTTAATAATTAAACATTGGATGTAATAATTGTATCACTAGCCACTTTAAACAATGTAATTGATATAATGTTTACATATCCTACACTACTCATCTCATATGCATATACTGTACTCTATTCCATCTACTGCATCTTGCCTATGCCGTTCAGC
>QNTS01004832.1:37384-60882 GCA_003317085.1 Hucho hucho
ACATGGCTGTGCAGGACACACTCTCGTCCATCCTTACACAGTCTAGAACCCATACGACACTTCAGGGGCGCTGTCTGGGATGTTGGAGCAGCTATCGTTTGACAGCCAACCTCATCTGAGCCGTCATGGCAATGAGAGCGACCATCACAAACCAGACTCCTCTCAATACATGTCCTCCTGTCCTTACATCGGAACTCACCTGGGAGGCACACATAAGAGGGACCATGAAGAAAGCTTAAGAGTGTTTACAGGTTTTTTCTGGGTTGCAGAGGTATCAAATTTCAGAAAGCATTAATATATCTACCTCCGTTTGGACATTTAGTAATGCAGGACTCCTCATCAAAACCATCAGGACAGTCTCTCAATGTGTCACACAGCTGAGTTTGGGAGATGCACAAAGTTGAGCCCCGACACATCACTGATGGACTGGTACAGACTGGCTGAGCAGGAGGCACTGAGTTGGAAACATGTACATCCACTTAAATTAATTTTCGGATGAAGAGCTTTGAAACGATGGTCATACTGAATTAGACAATGATCCTCCTAACCTTCCTTTACACCATGTCTGCCCCCTGAGACAAATTAAATACCCTGAACAAAAATATAAATACAACATGTAAAGTGTTGTTCCCAAGGGTCATGATGAAAAACAATCCCAGCGATGTGGCAAACAAAAAGTTATCCAATTCTGTGCACAAGTGTGTTTACATCCCTATATGTGATCATTTCTCTCAATCCAGCCACCCGACAGGTGCAGCATATCAAGAAGCTGATTAAACAGCGTGATTATTGGGGACAATAAAAGGCCTCTAACCTTTTTACGTGTCAGTTCCAAATATGGTCGCCCCGGTGTGAGTTTTTTTTACGTGCGGGAGTTTGTCACATAAGCGTCTGTCAGACCAAAGAAGTTATAACTAAAGTTTAGGGATGGTTCACTCCACTGACCTTATGGTGCTTTCAAGACAACTGGGAGGTGAAATCATGACATCTGTGATATTCTGGTCAGAAAGTCAGAGCTCTAGAAAGAAACTAGTGTTCCCGAGTTGGATGACAGTTCAAAACAATATTCCCAGTCGGAGATCATTTTTTTATTTTAACTATGGTACGTCAGGGTTGCCAGCTCAGACCCCTTTTCTAAGGGTTTTTATTTAGCTTAAACTTGTTTAATTGATAAATCCCCCTCATAATATTTACTGCATCACACCCCCCACGATAACTTCCATCATTTCTACCCCCCAAGGACTTGAAACGACTCCCCGCTCCAAATGAAATGATCCACCACAAACACCCCTAAGATTTTTTTACCAATATCTGGCAACCCTGTTCAGCGCTACAGTTAGGCAGTAGGTTTGTATTTAGGGTGAAATGTGAGGTGATTTCCTTTGTGATTTGTCAAACTAAGTTGATATTTTAGGCAATGGGCGGCAGGTAGTTTAGTGGCCGAGCTGACAAAGTAAAAATCTGTCATACTGCCCCTAAACAAAAAGTTAACCCACTGTTCCCCAGTAGGCCATCATTGTAAATAAGAACTTGTTAACAGACTTGCCTAGTTAAATAAAAAGTGTGAATGGCATTAGTTTGCTTCTCAAATACAAACATGGCTACCATTGTAACAGTTAAAGTACTGTGTGAATTTCACCAGGTTCATAAAAGAATATGGCATGTTGATGTGTTATTTATGCATGCCTGTATGCTGGGAGTAGGAGAGTACTTACATTTTGCCCTGCGTGCTCAAATCATTTTGATGCACTGAGGGGTAGGCACACTTTCTGTCTTTAGAAAAGTTTGATTCTTTTAAGCACAAAGTTTTGTTCATGAATAATGTATATTTAGAGGTTACTCATAAGTGGATGGTATTGTTAAGATGCACTGTACTTTTTAGGATGATCTTAACATTCTGAATTCAACATGTGGTTATTAGCTAGCTAAGGTATTATCAGGCTATTGTATGTGTGAACGATGGCTAGCTGCTCGAATGATCCCAGTCCCTTGTATTGTGCATCTGCTGTAGAAAGAGGCGACGAGTCGCAGAAAATATGTGCTCTACAAATGTTTTATTTTCTTTTGGATGCAAGTATGTGGTTTTATCTATGTAAAATATATGTTGTGTTGATGCATAATAAGTAGAGGCTGTACTAATTTTTGAATTCTATAAATCATTTTGATGCACTATGGAGAGAAAGAGGCGACAATTCGCATAACATGTGCTCTACAAAATTGTTATTTTGTTTTGGATGCAGATACAGGATGAAGAGTGAATTCTTCATTAAAACAACCTGATCTCCAAAGTCCACGTCTATAGTCTCAATCAACCACACACAACGCAGAGTTACAGCAGTGCATTACAGCACCGGTTACACCAAAGAATTCAGCTGAAAGGCCTCTTTTCGTAACATTGGATTAGTCTGGTGCTCACCAGAGATGTGGTACATTGTAAACAAGTCTAGCTGTTAGGTGGCCAATTTATGATTTGTTTTTAGTCAGCGCAACATGTGACTGGTTTATGGAATGAGTTGTGTTCCATGTGTTGCTTGGATGATGACATTCATCTTTTACAAGGAAAGGTGAAATTAGGAGTGAAAGTGGGAAGTCCTTTAGTTCCCATCAGTACAAAACAAGGTTGAGATGCTTTTATTTCAGTCTAATAAAGCCCTGCTGGGGAAAACTTGCCCTCCCCAGTGTGTGGGCCTGGCTGCCAAGTGGGTGGCCCTGTGCCCTCTCCCAGTCATTAAATCCGAAGATTAGCACCTAATTAATTTATTTCAATTGACTGATTTCCTTATATGAACTAACCTCAGTAAAACCTTGAAATTGTTCAATGTTGCATTTATATTTTTGTTCACTATACATTAATGATCCTATTATACTAACCTTCCTTTACATCCATCAGAGCCACAATCACCCTGACAATGCCTGGTCCGACAGGGACATCGTGTACACGCCTCCTGTCCCGCCGGTCCCACACAGTGATGACATCATTAAACAGCGACACAAGGAGCGGAGCATGAGCGGCCATGATGGAACCAGGGACATTCCACTCTTTGCCTGCCAGGTGAGTCTGGGACTTCAACAGACTCATGATCTTCAGATCTACACAGGGTCAGGGAGCACAAAGAGCTTGTTTGAGTGGTAAGGCGAAAGCAACCGACCAGCCCCACATGACCAGCCCCACAAGACTGACCCTAAACCCGACCCCAACCCCTGACCCCGTTAATGAAAGTCCAGGAGCAAAGTCAGAAGTGCATCTGTAACAGCCGGACACAGAGGTAGCCTTCCAACAGCAAAGCTCAGATCAACCTGCTTCTTATTGTTTACAAGTTGATTTATGTCCAAATAAACACTCCTCCAACCCCCATATCACACACTGATAATATATAGCTGTACAATCAATTGGTGAGATGCTCAAATGTTACATTAATTTGTACATATCCACTGTACACATGAATTGAGATAAAATTGGTTGCATTTCAGTCGCGTCTTTGGTCGCGTTTGCACCAGCCCCACACGACATTCCTAACCAGATGACCAGCTCAACACAGAGGAGCACAAGAAAAAGCATGAGAGGAGACAGAACCACTGTTAAAGATAACATTGCAGTTAGTGATACTTACCATCCCCTTCTGTGTTCCAGAGCAGTGTGTTTGATTTCAGGTCCAAAACAATGCGCCCAGTGACGTGTCCTTCCAATCTCAGGACTTTCCTAGGGTTTCCTCCTGGCAGTCTAATGGATAGGATCCAGCCAGCTTCCAGCAAGTACAGCCTCCCCCGCTGCCAGTCCAGATAAACATCTTTTACCTCACTGCCTGACTGGTACAGTCTCCGTGGGTAACCCTGATCCATGTTAGTGACGCCAACACAGACTTCATCACATGACAGCCAGTACAGATTTCTCATCTTCTGGTCTACTGACACCACACAGGCTAGGAGAGGCAAGGACAGCACAACATGAATAAACAGGACCAGAACAGGCTAGAAGAGGGAATGGACCAACATAACTCAATATTCAGAAGGCATTCCTAATGTTTGATATAGATATGATTGGCACAGATACACAAAAAATAAACATGCAATAATTTAAGATTTTACTGAATTACAGTTCAGAAGGAAATCAGAGAAATAAGCTTTTGGGCATTTGGAAAATGTCTTAGATTTTTGTTTCAGCTCATGAAACATTGGACAAAGACTTTATATGTTGTGTTTATATATTTGTTCAGTGTACATACATATACGCACACAAACACTAAACCTGCACAATATGTCTCAATTATATGTACCTGACTTCAGGTTGGGGATAGTAAAGGTTGTACCTGGTCTCAATGTAGGGACAGTCTCTGATTGGCCAGTATTGAGGCTCCAGCGCATCACATGACCAGTGCTGTTCGCCCAGTAGACCCAGTCCCCCGTCCAGTCGATGTCAAAAGACTCCATGACGTCATCCGTAGTCAGCAGCAATGTCTTGATCAGCTCCTTCCCTTTCAACTCAAACAGGTTCAGTGTTGTGGATGTTGCATAAGCAAACCTAGGATCTGTGTGATAATAACAAGTACATTGCTCAACCAATGCTCTAAAGTGCCAGAACTAGCAGAGAAAGAAACAGGGTTAAAGTTCAGTAATACATAGTAATCATACATTCACATGAGCCATCTGCCATGAGCAGTTTGTCATCAGGACAGGTACAGGTGAACCCAGCAGGCAGGTCCAGAGTCGGCAGGCAGAGCTGGCAGCCAGACTTCACACAGGCTGATTGAGCTTCAAAAAAATATATAAATTAAATAAATAACATTGAGTTGTCCTACAACAAAGGAGATGTTAGCCTTCGCATGATATGCCCCATAACTCCAGAGAAAGCGTGATATGCCCCATTGGGGCGGCAGGTAGCCTAGTGGTTAGAGGGTTTGGCCAGAAACCGAAAGGTTGCTAGTTCAATTGCCTGAGCCGACAAGGTAAACATCTGTTGTTCTGCCCCTGAACAAGGCAGTTAAACCACTGTTCCTATGCTGTCATTGTAAATAAGAATTTGTTCTTAACCTGTTATGGATCCAATCCCGTGAACGAGATCGATTTTGCCAACATCCGGTGAAATGCAGAGCGCCAAATTCAAATTACAGAAATACTCATTTCAAACATTCATGAAAATACAAGTGTTGCACACACTTCAAAGCTTAGAATCTTGTTAATCTAACAGCATTGTCAGATTTCAAAAAGGCTTTACGGCGTAAGCTGAATATTTGATTGTCTGAGGACAGCGCCCCGCTCACATATTCAATTAGCATAATAACCAGCAGAGGTGTCACAAAACTCAAAAATAGCATAAAATAAATCGCTTACCTTTGATGATCTTCATATGATGGCATTCCCAAGGGTCCCGGTTACACAATAAAAGGTCCTTTTGTTCGATAAAGTTCCTCTTTATATCCATAAAGCTCCGTTTGGTTGGCGCGTTTTGTTCAGTAATCCACCTGCCCAAAGGCTTTCATCCATGCAGACAAACAATATCCCAAAAGTACCGGTAAAGTTCGTCGGAACAAGTCAAACAGCATTTCTAATCAATACTCAGATACCCTAAACTGAATATAAACAATTATATTTCAGACGGAATATAACCTGCTGAATAGAAGAGAAGAACTAAGAGCGCTTACTGTTACGCGCAAAATCCACAATAGGACATATGACGTGACCTCAGGAAGAACTTCTCTAATTCCTTGGTTTTTCAAGATAAAAGCTTGAAACCTTTTCTAAAGACTTGACATCTAGTGGAAGCCATAGGAACTGCAATCTGGGAGCTATTCCCCTATATAACAAATAGGCATTCAAGTGAAAAATTGTCACCTCAAAATCCCACTCCCTGGATGGATTTTGCTCAGGTTTTCACGTGCCATATCAGTTCTGTTATACAGACTTTTTTTTTACAGTTTTAGGAACTTCAGTGTGTTTCCTATCCGAAGCTATTAATTATATGCATATCCTATCTTCTAGGCCAGAGTAACAGGCAGTTTACTTGGGCACATTTTTCATCCTACTGTTCCTAGGCCGTCATTGTAAATATGAATTTTTTCTTAACTGACTTGCCTAGTTAAATAAAGGTAAAATAAAATAAAAAAATTATATGCCCCATACCTCCAGAGTGAGCGTGATATGCCCCATACCTCCAGAGTGAGCGTGATATGCCCCATACCTCCAGAGTAAGTGTGATATGGTAGAAAGGATGACGCTGATATGTATGGTGGCACTGTTTCCAACAGTGAGTATTCGTAACTTTCTTCCCGAGCCCAGCCGAGAAAAACTATCAGCTTCCATTCAGTCAGTACATAAAATTGCGTCGCCAGGCCACATATATACTCCTTTCTTGAAACATGAATATCTTAGCAGCCTTTATATTTATTAGACATGTTCGGGCAGTGGCGAACCCAGGCCTTCAGTGGCGAACCTATTGGACCTAGGCCTTCAGAGTGCGACAAGTTCGTGATGGAGAAAGGACAGCAATGGTAATAAAGTTTGGTCCGAAGTCTTGATTAGTAAGCCATTTGTGATATGCAGTTCAGTCATGAGCCATTTGCATTAGGGGTGCCAGGCCACGCCCACCCAATCAGATTGAGCAAAAACATTTAAAAAATACATTACAAAAAAACTGTTCCACTCACCAGATTATCATTTGAAACAACCCTTTCCTGCAGTCAATGAACAAAAGCACCCTCTTTGGCAAAACATTAATATATATCGTTATTTCATACTTAATGATTATTTCCATAAACAACAAAAATCCGGTGTTACTATGTTAAAAACTGTTTGTATATTTCTGTCTTCTATTATGCATATTAAGTGTAATACTGGGATGCTAAACATTGAATACATTGAAACTAAACATTGAATACATTTAAACTGGTTCAGGTGTCATTTTAAGCTCATAACCATGTGATGTGTATAAATTTGTTTCAAAGTAGATTTGTTTAAAACTACCAATAATCACTGTGACCCTGATTCAGCCCACTGTAGTAAAAGGTTAACTTAATGTTAAGTTATCCTAAAAAGGGAGACACTAACAAACAAGCAATATCCTCTTCGATCACACCTGCTGCAAACTAGCCTGCAACAAAAGATTGTCAGCTAGACAGTGGGAAAACTACTTGCACAGTGACTTGTTGGGCTTTGAGAAGGCAGAAGGTTCCAGACGTTTTTTGCAAAAATGGTCTCAAATGTGTTCGGGACAAATTTGGGAGTGACTGGAATCAACCAGTGATTGGCCCTAATACTGTTGAACGGCATATGGCTTTTACTTGGTTGTCTCGGGGCGATAAAAATAATAATGATTGGATAATTTTCTCTTCAGTGTTAACCCTTTCCTATCCAACAAAAACTGAAGAGATTAAATGAGAACTATTGAAAAGAATATAATTATTGTTATTATAAATCCTAATCCCTTATCTGATGGCGTATCCCTCATTGTTCCCCACTGTGTTTGGGTTAGTAATAATTTATAGAGTGGCTCTATTTACCCTCAGCATGCATTCTCACCATTCTGAATGTCTAAAGAAACCATATGTTCTAATATATGAACAGAAATACTGAACATTTTTTACTCTTACGGTGGCGATTTAACAAAATTATAATCCTTATCTTAAATTGGACTAACATTCTTTCTGGTCTCTGTCTTGACTGTTTTGGACCCATTGTTCCCCTCACGGTCTTTGTCTTGACTGACTATTTGCGCCGGTCTTGAATCAGTCTTGTTTTAGGCGGTCTCAAACTACTGACTTCTGGACATCAAAGCAGCGATCACTAACCTCGATTTGGATGAAGAATTTTACTTCAATGACTAGGCCGTGCAGGACATACTGTTCACCCGGGACCAGGCCCTAATTCAAGACACTCAGAAATGGAAAAGACAAAGATATAGTGGCTGACGTGGGGTCACCCTGATGAAATTACAGAGATTCATAAATAGACCACCTCTACCCTCTGTTCTATTGGCCAATGTACAATCACTGGAGAACGAGACAAGCTCCGGTCAAGACCATTCTATAAAGAGGAAATGAAAACTAATATCCTATGCTTCACGGA
Source organism: Hucho hucho (assembly GCA_003317085.1). NCBI lineage: Eukaryota > Metazoa > Chordata > Actinopteri > Salmoniformes > Salmonidae > Hucho > Hucho hucho. Next base: position 45,443 of record QNTS01004832.1, read on the forward strand.
GTGGTGGTTGAACGAGGACGATGGCTAATATAAATGCATCAGTAGGACAGAACTGCAGCGTTTGGTAAACTCAAGCGCGGGGGATAACTGCTGGTGTACAATCTCTAATATTAAGGAAGTCTGGAGGTTCTGCTCACCTGAGTTAGAATACCTCATGTAGACCTAGCCTTTTTTTAGAGAGAGAAACACTTTGACCCTAAACTAAAATGTAGGCTCAGCATTCCTGAACAGTCCCATTACAAGTCAGAATGTTAAACAAACTTGATGTATCTGTTGCCCTCCAATCTCAGAGGTAATCTGACGACAAAAAATCTACAGGGAAGTGTCATCAATATTGTTCATATTTTTTTTTGAAAACTGATTCAATTTGCACGTGGCACATGACAAACACTTGCATAACATGGCCGAGCCTAGCAGAATGACAAACATCCAGGTGATTGCGAGGAAACTTGCTTCGGTCGACTACATTCAGCTATTGTTTACATATTGTGCGTCACGTGCAATGCGTCAGATTGGAAATACAAGTGACAGAACCTACCGGCGCCACAAAAAGTGTGGTAACACTTCCCTTTGGATCCCCCATCTCCACCTTCTACCGCCAAAAGGACCAACAGCTTGTACAACTAGTGTAAATATCATATTATTAAACATTCTGCCTTGTAGAGACTATTTCACATTTTACAGCGACTTCTTTTCAGTGATAAGTCAACTATAGACTATACTATTTACCAAGACAGTTACCTATATTTTCTATTTCTATTTACCACCACAAACCGATGCTGGCACTAAGACCGCTCTCACCCAGCTGTATAAGGCCATAAGCAAACAAGAATATTCTCATCCAGAGGCAGCGCTCTTAGAGGCCAGTGATTTCAATGCAGGAAAACAAATTATTTTTACCTATTTTTTTACCTTGGCGTTTTTAGGCATAGTGACTATGGTGGACTGCTTAAAACAAGTAGGTATTACAGACTGAGTCAAAGCTGTCCCCTCAACCCTCCATTTGGTAAATCTGACCATAACTCTATCCTCCTGATTACAAGCAAAAACTCACAGGAAGTACCAGTGACACGCTCAATTCCGATGACGTGGATGCTAAGCTACAGGACTGTTTAGCTAGCACAGACTAGATATGTTCCGGGATTTATCTGATGGCATTGAGTTTCTCTCAGTTATCGGCTACATTAAGAAGTGCATCAACAACATACGTACAGTGGGGAAAAAAAGTATTTAGTCAGCCACCAATTGTGCAAGTTCTCTCACTTAAAAAGATGAGAGAGGCCTGTAATTTTCATCATAGGTACACTTCAACTATGACAGACAAAATGAGGAAAAAAAAATCAAGAAAATCACATTGTAGGATTTTTAATGAATTTATTTGCAAATTATGGTGGAAAATAAGTATTTGGTCAATAACAAAAGTTTATCTCAATACTTTGTTATATACCCTTTGTTGGCAATGACAGAGGTCAAACGTTTTCTGTAAGTCTTCACAAGGTTTTCACACACTGTTGCTGGTATTTTGGCCCATTCCTCCATGCAGATCTCCTCTAGAGCAGTGATGTTTTGGGGCTGTCGCTGGGCAACACGGACTTTCAACTCCCTCTAAAGATTTTCTATGGGGTTGAGATCTGGAGACTGGCTAGGCCACTCCAGGACCTTGAAATGCTTCTTACGAAGCCACTCCTTCGTTGCCCGGGCGGTGTGTTTGGGATTATTGTCATGCTGAAAGACCCAGCCACGTTTCATCTTCAATGCACTTGCTGATGGAAGGCGGTTTTCACTCAAAATCTCACGATACATGGCCCCATTCATTCTTTCCTTTACACAGATCAGTCGTCCTGGTCCCTTTGCAGAAAAACAGCCCCAAAGCATGATGTTTCCACCCCCATGCTTCACAGTAGGTATGGTGTTCTTTGTCCTCCAAACACGACGAGTTGGGTTTTTACCAAAAAGTTATATTTTGGTTTCATCTGACCATATGACATTCTCCCAATCCTCATCTGGATCATCCAAATGCTCTCTAGCAAACTTCAGACGGGCCTGAACATGTACTGGCTTAAGCAGGGGGACACGTCTGNTCGAGGAAGATTATCAGTGGTCTTGTATGTCTTCCATTTCCTAATAATTGCTCCCACAGTTGATTTCTTCAAACCAAGCTGCTTACCTATTGCAGATTCAGTCTTCCCAACCTGGTGCAGGTCTACAATTTTGTTTCTGGTGTCCTTTGACAGCTCTTTGGTCTTGGCCATAGTGGAGTTTGGAGTGTGACTGTTTGAGGTTGTGGACAGGTGTCTTTTATACTGATAACAAGTTCAAACAGGTGCCATTAATACAGGTAACGAGTGGAGGACAGAGGAGCCTCTTAAAGAAGAAGTTACAGGTCTGTGAGAGCCAGAAATCTTGCTTGTTTGTATGTGACCAAATACTTATTTTCCACCATAATTTGCAAATAAATTCATTAAAAATCCTACAATGTGATTTTCTGGATTTTTTTTCTTCATTTTGTCTGTCATAGTTGAAGTGTACCTATGATGAAAATTACAGGCCTCTCTCATCTTTTTAAGTGAGAGAACTTGCACAATTGGTGGCTGACTAAATACTTTTTTTCCCCACTGTACATATCCCAGCCAGAAGACCTGGATTACAGCAAACATTCAAACTGAGCTAAAGGCTAGAGCTTCAAGGAGCTGGACACTAACCTGGACGCTTAGAAGAAATCCTGCTACGCCCTCTGACAAACCATCACAGGCAAAGCATCAATACAGGACTAAGATTGAATCCTACTACACTGGCTCTGACGCTCGTCGGATGTGGCAGTGCTTGCAAACTACTACGGACTACAAAGGGATACCCAGCCACAAGCTGCCCAGTGACGAGCCTACCAGACGAGCTAAATGCCTTTATGCTACACTGTATTTCTGATCAATTTGATGTTATTATAATCAACAAAACATGTGCTTTTCTTTAAAAACAAGGACATTTCTAAGTGACCAAACTTTTGAACTGTAGTGTATATCGGACCAAATTATGAAAGACAAGCATTGTAATTTTGAATTCCGTAAAGTGAGTGTGGAAGGTGAAACAATTTGTTCAACAGCAAGCAACAGACAACTTGTATGGAAAATTACTGAGGGTAATAGCGAACGATATTGCCACTCCTATTTGCCATGTTTTCAGTTTAGAGAAATTGATGATAAAATGATTGAGGGCTGTCTTGTTAGACTTCAGTGCAGTTTGACATTATCGATCATAGTCTGCTGCTGGAAAAAACTTGTGTTAAGGTTTTACACCCACTGCTATAATGTGGATAAAGAGTTACTTGTCTAACAGAACACAGAGGGTGTTCTTTAATGGGAGCCTCTCCAACATAATTCAGGTAGAATCAGGAATTCCCCAGGACAGCTGTCTCGGCCCATGACTTTTTCCAATCTTTACTAATGACATGCTACTGGATTTGAGTAAAGCCATATAGTTATACATGGCAGCTACTACAGCGACGGAAATGACTGCAACACTTAGAGCTGCAGTTAGTTTCAGAGCTGGTGGCAAGGAATAAGTTAGTCCTAAATATTTCCAAAACTAAACGCTTTGTATTTGGGACAAATCATTCACTAATACCTAAACCTCAACTAAATCTTGTAATAGATAGTGGGGATATCGAGCAAGTTGAGGTGACTAAACAAAAAGGGACTTAGGAAAATTGCAATTGGCTCAGAACAGGGCAGCACAGTTGGCCCTCAGCTGTCAATCTCACCTGGCTCAAAGTGGAGAGATTGATTTCATCACTACTTTATTCATGAGAGGTATTGACATGTTGAATGCACCAAGCTGTGTGTTTGAACTACTGGTGCACAGCTCGGACACCCATGCATACCCCATACACAAAACATACTGACGACACGCACTCACACTCACCACATACGCTGCTGCTACTGTCTATTATCTATTCTGTTGCCTAGTAATCCTACCTCAACTCAGCAAAAAAAGAAACATACCTTTTTCAGGACCCTGTCTTTCAAAGATAGTAAAAATCCAAATAATTTCACAGATCTTCATTGTAAAGGGTTTAAACACCATTTCCCATGCTTCTTCAATGAGCCATAAACAATTACTAAACATGCACCTGTGGAACGGTCGTTTAGACACTAACAGCTTACAGACGGTAGGCAATTAAGGTCACAGTTAAGAAAACTTAAGACACTAAAGAGGCCTTTCTACCGACTGAGAAACACCAAATGATGCCCAGGGTCCCTGCGTGACCATGTCTTAGGCATGCTGCAAGGAGGTATGAGGACTGCAGATGTGGCCAGGGCAATAAATTGCAATGCCCGTACTGTGAGACGCCTAAGACAGCGCTACAGGGAGACAGGACCGACAGCTGATCGTCCTCCCAGTGGCAGACCACGTGTAACAACACCTACGCAGGATCGGTACATCCAAACATCACACCTGCGGGACAGGTACAGGATGGCAGCAACACTTGCCCGAGTTACACCAGGAACGCACAATCCCTCCATCAGTGCTCAGACTGTCCGCGATAGGCTGAGAGAGGCTGGACTGAGGGCTTGTGGGCCTGTTGTAATTTTTTTATGTTTTTTAATTTTATTTAACTAGGTGAGTTAAGAACAAATTATTTACAATGACAGCCTAGGAACAATGGGTTAACTGCCTTGTTCAGGGGCAGAATAACAGATTATTACCTTGTCAGCTTGGGGATTCGATCTAGCAACCTTCCGGTTACTGGCCCAATACTAACCACTAGGCTACCTGCTGCCCCGAAAATGTTATTTGATATACCCCATACCTTTTGGCTGCTGTCGTTCATGGTATGCCTCTAGGACAGGGAGTGTTGTCCTCTGAATAAAGGTCTTCTGATTAGGTCGGTCCTGAGGGGAGCGCCACAGACCCTTCTCATCTGTCCAGTAGAACCACCTCTCAAACACCGCCAGGCTCTGAGCTGGTCTCTTGAAGAACTCCCGAAAGCTGTAGCGACCACTCCCATCCACTCGCACAGTCTCTATGGACTGAAAAGTAGCAAAACAATTGGTTCTACCTTGGCAATATGCTCATTGCTGTGGGCAGACAAGCGGTACTATTGGTTATTGCTGGACTATTTCATGAACCTTTTTAAAATCACTGATCCAGTACAGCCTCCGAGCTGTAACGTCTAGGGTCAGACTCTGTGGTGACTGTGCAGTGAGAACCACCAGAGATTCTTGCTTTAACCCATCCATCCCAGATCTCTCCAGAGTAATTTTATCACCTGGACCTTTGTTGATCCAAAACAACAAGCTGCAAAGTAAAGGAGAAAATGACAAATTGTTAGCGATAAATGCCCCAACCACTGATCAAAGTACAACAAATAGGAACATGATCCAACCTTTCAATTGGAAGAAGGACCAGCTCCAACGGGTCTATGCTCTTGGCCAGGACCGTTGCAAATCCACTCCCATCAGCTGCCCCAACATGAATAGACCGGGTCTTCTGGTTGGTCCAGTACAGCTGGCCTGTCAGCCAATCACAGACTAGACTTCTAACCCCATATTGTCCTGAGAGCAGAGGGGGAACCACATCACAACTCTACATACCTAGTGTCCAGGGCAGGCTCCAGGCATAAGCTATCTCAGTCAGGGTCTCAATTTACTGTTTTAAATTTGAATAGAATACACAAGGTGCAATTTAGAAATGTAGTTGTGCATACTGCTCATCCCGGACCAGGCCCAAATCCCCAACATTTGGAGGAGGAAGAGGCAGCGTTAGAGGCCGGTGTGCAGGATACCTGATGAGACTACATCAGCGAGTGGATAAACTGCCTCGAACCTCTGTTCTAACATTCAATCACTGGAGAATAAACTGGATGAGCTGCACTCGAGACTATCAATGGGATCTGAATAAGTGTAATATATTTTTCTCCAACTAGTGGCTGAATAAGAACATGGAAAACACAAATTGAGCAGTTGTTTTCTACTCTATACAGCATTGGGTAAACCTGGGGGGGGGCTTCTGCTTGCCTGATTTAAAATCTCATAAGCTGTGGACCAGAGGTGTCAAACTCTTCCCATGGAGGCCGTACTGTCAGCTGGTTTTTCCCCTTTCAATTAAGACCTAGACAACCAGGTGAGGCGTGTTCCTTACTAATTAGTGACCCTAATACATCAATTAAGTACAGGGGAGGCAAATTTTCTATGGAATGAGTTTGTAAACCATACTATTTACCAAGAGAGTTTATTCTACTTTCATCGCAGTACCACTAATTACAGTACCACCACAAACCGATGCTGCACTAATACGGTACTCAAGGAGCTGAATAGGGCCATAAGCAAACAAAGATTATGCTTACCCAGAGACGCCTCTCCTAGTGGCCAGTGATTTTAATGCAGGAAAACTGAAATTTGTCTTAAATCATTTCTACAAGCATGTCAAATCAAATGTTATTTGTGACATGCACCGAATACAACAGGTGTAGACCTTACCGTGGAAATCTTACTTAGAAGCCCTTAACCAACAATGCAGTTCAAGAAATTGAGTTAAGAAAATATTTACTTAAAAAAAGTTGTTACAACATTAACGAGGCTACATAAAGGGGGTAACGGTACCGAGTCAATGTGCGGGGGTGCAGGTTAGTCGAGGTAATGTGTAAAGTTACTATGCATAGATGATAATAATAATAAACAGAATAGCAGCAGTGTAAAAACANGGGGGGGGGGGGGGGGGTCAATGTATATAGTCGAGTTGGCCTTTAATTATTCAGCAGTCCTATGGCTTGGCTTGGCACAGAAGGCGTTAAGGAGCCTTTTGGTCCTAGACTTGGTGCTCCAGTAATTCTTGCTGTGTGGTAGCAGAGAGAACAGTACGACTTGGGTGGCTGGAGTCATACAATTTTCAGGGCCTTCCTCTGACAGTGCTTAGTATATAGGGCCTGGATGACAGGAAGCTTGGCCCCATGATTCAATCATTGTCCTGTATTGATGCTTTGCCTGTTTGATGGTTCGTCGGGCATAGCGGGATTTGTTATAAGCTTCTGGGTTAAAGTCGCGCTCCTTGAAAGGGCAGCTCTAACCTTTAGCTCAGTGCGGCTGTTGCCTGTAATCGATGGGTTCTGGTACGTACGAACAATCACTGCGGTGATGACGTCATCGATGCACTTATTGATGAAGCCAGTGACTGATGTGGTGTACTCCTCAATGCCATCGGAAGAATCCCGGAACATGTTCCAGTCTGTGCTAGCAAAATAGTCCTGTAGTTCAGCATAAAAAAAATAAAAAATCTAACCCGGCAGCTTACAAGAAATCCTGCTATGCCCTGCGACGAACAATCAAACAGGCAAAGCGTCAGTACAGGGCTAAGATTTAATCATACTACACCGGCTCCGACGCTCGTCTTGTGGCAGGGCTTGCAAACTATTAGACTACAAAGGGAAGCACAGCCGAGAGCTGCCCAGTGACACGAGCCTACCAGACGAGCTAAACCACTTCTATGCTCGCTTCGAGGCAAGCAACACTGAGGCATGCATGAGAGCATCAGCTGTTCTGGACGACTGTGTGATCACGCTCTCCGCAGCGGATGTGAGTAAGACCTTTTAACAGGTCAACATACACAAGGTTGCGGGGCCAGATGGATTACCAGGACGTGTGCTCCGGGCATGTGCTGACCAACTGGCAGGTGTCTTCACTGTCATTTTCAACATGTCCCTGATTGAGTCTAATACCAACATGTTTTAAGCAGACCATCATATTCCCTTTGCCCAAGAACACAAAGGCAACCTGCCTAAATGACTACAGACGCGTAGCACTCACGTCCATAGCCATGAAGTGCATTGAAAGGCTGGTAATGGCTCACAACACCATTATCCCAGAAACCCTAGACCCACTCCAATTTGCATACCATCCAAACAGATCCACAGATGATGCAATCTCTATTGCACTCCACACTGTCCTTTCCCACCTGGACAAAAGGAACACTTGTGAGAATGCTATTCATTGACTACAACTCAGCGTTCAACACCATAGTGCCCTCAAAGCTCATCAATAAGCTAAGGATCCTGGGACTAAACACCTCCCTCTGCAACTGGATCCTGGACTTCCTGACGGGCCGCCCCCAGGTGGTGATGGTAGGTAGCAACACATCTGCCACGCTGATCATCAACACTGGAGCCCCCCAGGGGTGTGTGCTCAGTCCCCACCTGTACTCCCTGTCACCCACGACTGCATGGCCAGGCACAACTCCAACTGAGATCCTCAAAAGGTTCTACAGCTGCAAAATCGAGAGCATCCTAACTGGGTGCATCACTGCCTGGTACGGCAATTGCTCGGCCTCCGACCGCAAGGCACTACAGAGGGTAGTGCGTACGGCCCAGTAAATCACTGGGGCTAAGCTGCCTGCCATCCAGGACCTCTACACCAGGCGGTGTCAGAGGAAAGCCCTAAAAATTGTCAAAGACCCCAGCCACAGACTGTTCTCTACTACCACATGGCAAGCAGTACCCGAGTGCCAAGTCTTAATCAACTATTTGCATTGTATTTTTTTACATGTAAATCCCAGCCCCCGTCCCCGCACGAGGCCTTTTGGTAGGCCGCCATTGTAATGAGAATTTGTTCTTAACTGACTTGCCTAGTTAAATAAAGGTCAAATAAAAAATATAATAAAGTCTGCTACATCAGAACAAACCAACCATCAGAGGATCCTATCAGAACGAACCAACCATCAGAGGATCCTATCAGAACGAACCAAACATCAGAGGATCCTATCAGAACGAACCAACCATCAGAGGATCCTATCAGAACGAACCAACCATCAGAGGATCCTATCAGAACGAACCAACCATCAGAGGATCCAGATAGGTTATTGGTCATCCAATGTGATTACGTAGTACCTGTTGACTATCAAACCAGGAGAAACTAGTTAAGCTAGCTAGCTTGGCTAATTGAGTCGGCATGCACTCTTGTACTTTTAGAATATTAAGTAGCAGCCTACCTGTTGGCTTTTGGTCATTGTAGCCTATCCTTCTCCTTGAATGTTTTCTCCTTAATTTTAATTCCATAGATGCAGTCTCATAACTTTTCAACTAGCTATGTGTCACTCGTGAAAACCAAGAGCAGCAGCATAAATTATACGATTTCTCTACTGCAGCTGTCATCGGATCTGTATGGGTCCTTCCGGACAAGTCAATTAAAATTACACATACCCTGAGACCCATGATAATCATATCAGCTCTGAACCAGACCTGTTCTGGTCTGGAGTTCTGGATCCGGACCTGCTCGGGTCTCTGATCGGGTATTCAGGTACAGGTGGAGCCATGAAGACCTCTAGATCCTGCTACATCAGGAGAAACCAATCATGAAAGAGCATCAGAACAAACCAACCATGATAGAGGATCCTGCTCCGCTGCTCCTTAGCCTTGTAGATGTTCCCCTGGTCATCAGCCCAGTAGAATGAGCTCCTGGAGAAGTCAAAGGCCAGGGCCAGAGGATCATAGCCAATACTCTGAATAGACTCAAATCTCAGAGTCTTCAGATTCAGAAATCCAATAGTTCCCTTCTTTGCAGTCAGAAACTTTGTATAATTTCCTGAAAAGCATCAGATATTGAACAGGTTTAGATAATCAGTCAGAAGTTAATCATCAAACTAATGTTATGAAAAGTCACCTTTAGCATAGCAGTAAGTGGTTCCTTGAAGCTGGAAGCCGTCTCGGCAGTGGCAGTAGAAGGACCCGGGTGTGTTGACACAGAAGTGCATGCATGGACCGTAAGGCAGAGAGCATTCATCCACATCTACAGAGGGGAGAGCAGATCGGTTCAGTATATTGGAGTTAACCCTCACCAACTGAGCTACAGAGGACCCAAATAAGGCAGAGCTTTCAGCCACATCTACAGAGAGGGGTTCAGAGAATTCAGGCTTACAGTAAAGGAATAGATAATGAAACCATTCATAGCAGGATCACAGACAACCTCACCCTGACAGGAGGCTCCGTGAGCAGACAGCCTATGGCCTTTAGGACAGGAGCAGAGAGCTCCCCAGGGCTGATCCACACAGGAGTGACTGCAGCCACCGTTCTCCTCTGAACAGGTCCTCCCTGGAAGGTAGAGATCAGTCAGATCAGCCTGTCCTTTGACATGTTTCAGATGCCATAACAGTTATGACTGAAGAGGTTCATTTATTTATTTTTTTTACCTTTATTTTACTAGGCAAGTGAGTTAAGAACAAATTCTTATTTTCAATTACGGCCTAGGAACAGTGGTTTAACTGCCTGTTCAGGGGCAGAATGTACCTTGTCAGCTCGGAGAATTGAACTTGAAACCTTTCAGTTACTAGTCCAACGCTCTAACCACTAGGCTACCCTGCCGCCCCATATAGGTAAGGGGTTAGACGTTAGAGCAGGGGTGTCAAGCTAATTGACCCGCTGTCTGCATGTGGTCTTCACCGAGGTCTGGTGGGCCGCACTTAAAATGTATTATATAGGGGCCTCCCGAGTGGCGTAGTGGTCTAAGGCACTGCATCACAGCGCTAGCTGTGCCACTAGAGACTCTGGGTTCAAGTCCAGGCTCTGTCGCAGCCGGCCGTGACCGGGAGACCCATGGGGCGGTGCACAATTGGCCCAGCATCGTCCGGGTTAGGGGAGTGTTTGGCCGGCAGGATGTCCTTGTCCCATCACGCTCAGGCGACTCCTGTGGCGGGCCAGGCGCAGTGCACGCTGTCACTGTCGCCAGGTGTACAACGTATCCTCCGACACATTGGTGCGGCTGGCTTCCGGGTTAAGTGGGAATTGTGTCAAGAAGCGGCTTGGTTGGGTTGTGTTTTGGAGGGCGCACGGCTCTCGACCTTCGCCTCTCCCGAGTCAGTCTCCCGAGTCTGCAGCGATGAGACAAGACTACCTACCAATTGGATACACAAAATTGGGGTGAAAAAGGGGATAAAATTTTTGTATTTCATTGCAGTCACAATTTGCAAAGAATTGTCCTCTAGCTTTCGTTTGGATGATTATTAGCAAGCGGGACAGAGTGAAAAGTCAATAAATGTGGGTCCACTATTTCTACAAGATTTCAATTTGGTTTTAGTAATCTCAGTGTACATTAAGATTGTTTTCCCCTGAAACGTTTTTTCTTAAATCCACAGGACTGAATGGGCCCGGAGGCCAGATCCGGCCAGTGAGCCGTATGTTTTAAACCTCTGGGTTAAAGGTTCCTACCACAGGTAAATGGTTATATACTGAAGGTTAGTGGCCAAAGGATAGAGTTTCCTACCACAGGTAGAGGGTTCATCGCTGCCATCAGAGCAGTGCAATTTTCCATCACACCTCTCCTCTTCAGTCAGACACGCCCCTCCAGGACAACGCAAGGCCATTGGCCCACACCGGTCTGGAAGAGTAATAGCTTTAAAAACACACATCAAAACTCCACCACACTACATGCCTTCCTGCAAGAGGAACAAACACACATTCCCAGACCTATAGGTTACATACTACTTCGCCTGATTATTTTTGATCAGTCTAATTTATTGATGTGTAGTCTGAAACAAAGCACTGCAAAAACGTGGAAGCCGGAATATTGAATGAAATGACATGTAAACTTACTCTGCCAGTGGTCTGTGCAGTTGGTCCTTCAGCTGCTCAAAATGTTTGACAAAATAGCCACAGGAATGTATTGTTTAAGCCAAGGTTTTAGAGCACCGGTTAGGAAGCTTGAATTTCTATCACCTGGCACATACGCCAAACCATGTCAACACCATCAAGACTTCAGTTCATATGCATGGTTCGCGTGCATGCACTTCCTGTGCCCATGCTTTTGGTCATGAGCAAACATTTTGATTGCCATGTCTGTTTAATAATACTTAATAATACTTTCCTGTGGATATTTTGTCAAATGTTGACCAGCTGAAGGTCCAACACCACAGACAATTGGCAAAGTTCAAATGTTTTTTTTCTCAATGTTTAAATGTGCATGGCATTGCCTACACAATTGAAGGTCTTGTCACGTTTTGTGACTACATACTACTGTACATAGGACAAAATACTTGGTCTTCTAGTTTCCATAATAGCTACTATTACATGGTAACTAAATAGTTCCTAAATTCCATAGTATCACATACATGCTCTCGTTGTTTCCATGATATCTCACCACAGGTCTCATCGGAGTTGTCCACACAGTCGTTAGCACCGTTGCAGTACTGGTCCTTGGGGATGCAGATCTTATTCCTACACCTCCAGTCCCCCTGCAGACAGCCCTGGTTCTCTGGGCAGTTAAACTCATCAGACCCATCAGAACACTGGCGCTGCCCATCACATACTGCAGAGGTACTTACACAACCAGGAGCCCCGGTCATGCAGGCAACCTGGCCCCTAGGACAGGCTGGGGAACAGGGACAAACATACCTGTCAACAGACTACAGTAATACATTTAACAGACCTAAATGGAATAGGTCTACAGTAATACATTTAACAGACCTAAATGGAATAGGTCCACAGTAATACATTTACCAGACCTAAATGGAATAGGTCCACAGTAAATACAGGGTTAAGGTTTATTTTAAATTTCACCACCTCAACAAAAAGGGAATCTCCTGGAAGAGCAGAAACAGTGAAACACAGCATAACTTACGGCAGGCCATTTCATCAGAGCCATCCAGACAGTCTCCATTTCCATCGCAGTGCCAGGAAAGAGGCAGACAAGCTCCATCATCACACTGCCACTGGTTACCCCCACACTGCTGGCCAAAACCTGCAAGACCACACGGTTTAGGGCCCACACGGTTTAGGGCCCACACTGGTTAGCCCCACACTGGTTAGCCCCACACTGGTTAGCCCCACACTGCAAGACCATACTGGTTACACACACAGTGCTGACCCAAACCTACAAGGCACAAAACATTCCACACAAATAACTGGCAGGTGTTTTCTACCATAAGGCTGCATGATATCAATCAAAGTTCACAAGAAAAAAAGGAACATGTCAACTTGATACTGCAGCTTATTCAGAACCATTTTACCTGTCAAACATCTCAAGCTGATAAATAAAAGCAGACATGTGAACTGCAGCAGTTCCATGACCAACCATGAAGCTTTTAGGACCAAACAGTATCAGCCTTACATGGATAGTCTTTATTGTGTAACAATCAACTACACATTGTTCTGATTGGTCTAATTAACAACACTCTGTTCTCATTGGAGGGTCACTGGGATACCAGCTGCAGGTTGATTGGAGGGGGAAGGGAAGATAGAGCCATAGGATAAAGACATGGGCCCTTTTCCCTAAAGCAGCTTTATGCGGTGCGTACACTACACGACTTTCAAAATTCTAACATCGCTGAGCCTTTCACATTATATTACAAACTTTTCTGTAGTTTTTTGTCTTGCCAATGTAGTGGTGCTAAAATATTCTTTACTTGGTTGTGAGGATTCTCAATACCCCAATGTCTCGCTTAAAACAATAATGTGATTAGATTGTTAACATAGCTTGAACAAGCAGTGGCTAAAAGTAGCCTCAAACATTTTCATTTAGATAGTCAAGCTTGCCATGCAGAGTTGAACTGGAAACTAACATTTACTTGTAAACTTCAGAGATGTCCCGATTTGACGCTTTAGTTAACAAGTATAACTGCATGCAAGTAGTAGTCATGGCTCCTGCTCCAGAGTCTATACATCCATACTAGTAGTAGTCATGGCTCCAGAGTCTATACATCCATACTAGTAGTAGTCATGGCTCCTGCTCCAGAGTCTATACATCCATACTAGTAGTAGTCATGGCTCCAGAGTCTATACATCCATACTAGTAGTAGTCATGGCTCTGCTCCAGAGTCTATACATCCATACTAGTAGTAGTCATGGCTCCAGAGTCTATACATCCATACTAGTAGTAGTCATGGCTCCTGTTCCAGAGTCTATACATCCATACTAATAATAGTCATGGCTCCTGCTCCAGAGTCTATACATCCAAACTAGTAGTAGTCATGGCTCCTGTTCCAGAGTCTATACATCTATACTAGTAGTAGTCATGGCTCCTGTTCCAGAGTCTATACATCCATACTAGTAGTAGTCATGGCTCCAGAGTCTATACATCCATACTAGTAGTCGTCATGGCTCNGGTTGAGGAGTCCCACCTTAGGCTAGGTTGAGGAGTCCCACCTTAGGCTAGGTTGAGGAGTCCCACCTTAGGCTAGGTTGAGGAGTCCCACCTTAGGCTAGGTTGAGGAGTCCCACCTTAGGCTAGGTTGAGGAGTGACACTATGGTGCATCTGTAGAGTGCAGGAATGATGGTTGAAGACAAGGTTTCCAGTTCTGGTTATTTATTAACCAACTAAAAGGTCAGAGCACAAGGACTCAGGAGCACATGGGGTGGGTAAGATAAAGATATGGAATGGCTTGTAAGGCTGATAAGGTTGTGTGTGTTCTGGAACATTCCTGGCTGGCCATAACTAATAACAGGAGTATTTGCAGTAGACTATACCATGTAGCTAGACAACAATACTAGGATAGGAGGATAATGTCATGCTGCTGGAGCTGCTGCAGGAGCTGCACTAAGCCAGGGCATACATCAAACAGATCTAGCAAACAACACATTTTACACATTATAATATTACAATGAATGCTACCTCTGGCATGTCCAGAGGGTCATTAGGGAGTTGGTGAGAAGGCCTGATCCTATCAAACTTTGCTCCAACTAAACTGTCCCATTGTGGTTGAGCGTGCTCCCACCTTTGGACGTTGTGTGCTAGTTTTTGTTTTCGTAGTTTTCTACCTACATACCAAATCGTTATTCTTTGGGTTGTTGCTTAATGCCTGGTGTACACTACACAACTTTAAAATCCTAACATAGCTGAGCCTATCACATTAAACAACCGTCTTTCCTGTATACATCCACACTACAAGACTTCACTTGGTCGTGAGGATTCTCCATACCGCCACGCGACACAATAATGTGATAATGTGACGATGTGATTAGATTGTAAACATAGCTAGAACGACCTGTGGCTCAAAGCAGCCTCCATAAAAGTTTTCAATCAGACATTCACGCTTGCCATACAGTTGACATATCTAGCCGACATCCTAAATTGAGTAACATTGCTTGTGAACTTCAGAGCTGTAATGATTTAACACTTTGGTTAAAGGCAAGTACAAACACATACTAGTAGTAGTCATGGCTCCTGCTCCAGAGTCTATACATCCATACTAGCAGTAGTCATGGCTCCAGAGTCTATACATCCATACTGGTAGTAGTGATGGCTCCAGAGTCTATACATCCATACTAGTAGTAGTCATGGCTCCAGAGTCTGTACATCCATACTAGTAGTAGTCATGGCTCTAGAGTCTATACATCCATACTAGTAGTAGTCATGGCTCTAGAGTCTATACATCCATACTAGTAGTAGTCATGGCTCCAGAGTCTATACATCCATACTAGTAGTAGTCATGGCTCCAGAGTCTATACATCCATACTAGTAGTAGT
>QNTS01004833.1:36475-60332 GCA_003317085.1 Hucho hucho
CACTGCAGGATTTGAGTCCCTGGCGGCGTAGTGTGTTACTGATGGTAGGCTTTGTTACTTTGGTCCCAGCTCTCTGCAGGTCATTCACTAGGTCCCCCCGTGTGGTTCTGGGATTTTTGCTCACCGTTCTTGTGATCATTTTGACCCCACGGGGTGAGATCTTGCGTGGAGCCCCAGATCGAGGAAGATTATCAGTGGTCTTGTATGTCTTCCATTTCCTAATAATTGCTCCCACAGTTGATTTCTTCAAACCAAGCTGCTTACCTATTGCAGATTCAGTCTTCCCAACCTGGTGCAGGTCTACAATTTTGTTTCTGGTGTCCTTTGACAGCTCTTTGGTCTTGGCCATAGTGGAGTTTGGAGTGTGACTGTTTGAGGTTGTGGACAGGTGTCTTTTATACTGATAACAAGTTCAAACAGGTGCCATTAATACAGGTAACGAGTGGAGGACAGAGGAGCCTCTTAAAGAAGAAGTTACAGGTCTGTGAGAGCCAGAAATCTTGCTTGTTTGTATGTGACCAAATACTTATTTTCCACCATAATTTGCAAATAAATTCATTAAAAATCCTACAATGTGATTTTCTGGATTTTTTTTCTTCATTTTTTCTGTCATAGTTGAAGTGTACCTATGATGAAAATTACAGGCCTCTCTCATCTTTTTAAGTGAGAGAAATTGCACAATTGGTGGCTGACTAAATACTTTTTTTCCCCACTGTATCTGGACCAGTGAGCCTCAGAGGAGGGGAGGGTGCACAGTAATGTAACAATACACTACAGTTCATTATAACAGGCGTATTTACCTGGTCGTACTCCAGGGCCCCTGGGTAGAGGGGCCAGCCCAGGAAGAGCTCAGCGATCACACAGCCCAGTGACCACATGTCGATGGCTTCACAGAAGGGCAGGCCCAGGATGATCTCTGGAGCCCTGGAAGGAGAGAAACACAAGGGCAAAGCGGTTAGCTACACTCATACACTGACTTTGTCAGTTCTAACTAGGTTATGCTATTTGAGAAAGGGATCGAGTCCAAACATGCCTTCTAGCACAATTACATTTCTAGTTAGTCGTATCATGATAAAGCTGAGATGGCAGAAACACAAGAGGTCAAAGCTAAAGTACAGCAGTCTCGTGTGTGTCACCTTGCCAAGTGACCCATGTACCCATACTAATCAAATCAAATCAAATTAAATTGTATTGGTCACACACACATGGTTAGCAGATGTTTATGCGTGTGTAGCGAATTGCTTGTGCTTCTAGTTCCGACTATGCAGTAATATCTAACAAGTAATCGAACAAATTCACAACAACCACCTTATACACACAAATACACACAAATGTAAAGGGATGAATAGAATATGTATATATATGAATAGATGGATGAGCGATGGTGTGCGGCATAGGCAAGATGCAGTAGATGGTATAGAATACAGTATATACATATGAGATGAGTAATGTAGGGTACGTAAACATGATTAAAGTTGCGTTATTTAAAGTGATACCTTTATTAAGTCCATTTATTTAAGTGGCCAGAGATTTGAGTCTGTGTTGGCAGCAGCCTCTCTATGTTAGTGATGGCTGTTTAACAGTCTGATGGCCTTGAGAGAGAAGCTGTTTTTCAGTCTCTCTGTCCCAGTTTTGATGCACCTGTACTTTAAATTTTTTTTAATTTTAACTTTATTTAACTAGGCAAGTCAGTTAAGAACAAATTCTTATTTTCAATGACAGCCTACCAGAGAACAGGGGGTTAACTGCCTTGTTCAGGGGCAGAACGACATATTTTTACCTTGTCAGCTCGGGGATTCGATCTTGCGACCTTTCGGTTACTAGTCCAACGCTCTAACCACTAGGCTACCTGCCGCCCCTGACCTCGCCTTCTGGATGATAGCGGGGTGAACAGGCAGTGGCTCGAGTGGTTGTTGTCCTTGATGATATTTTTGGCCTTCCTTTGACATTGGGTGGTGTAGGTGTCAGGAGGGCATGTAGTTTGCCCCCGGTGATGCGTTGTGCAGACCGCACTACCCTCTGGAGAGCCTTGCGGTTGAGGGCGGTGATATAGCCCGACAGGATGCTCTCGATTGTGCATCTGTAAAAGTTTGAGTGTTTTAGATGACAAGTCAAATTTCTTCAGCCGCCTGAGGTTGAAGAGGCGCTGTTGCGCCTTCTTCACCATGCTGTCTGTGTGGGTGGACCATTTCAGTTTGTCCATGATGTGTACGCAGTGGAACTTAAAACGTTCCACCTTAACTACTGTCCCGTCGATGTGGATGGGGGGGTGCTCCCTCTGCTGTTTCCTGTAGTCCAAGATCATCTCCTTTGTTTTGGTGACGTTGAGTGAGAGGTTATTTTCCTGACACCACATTCCAAGGGCCCTCACCTCCTCCCTGTAGGCCGTCTCGTCGTTGTTGGTAATCAGGCCTACCACTGTAGTGTCGTCTGCAAACTTGATGATTGAGTTGGAAGTGTGCATGGCCACGCAGTCATGGGTGAAGAGGGAGTACAGGAGAGGGCTGAGAACGCACCCTTGTGGGGCCCCAGTGTTGAGGATCAGCGGGGTGGAGATGTTGTTTCCTACCTTCACCACCTGGGGGTGGCACGTCAGAAAGTCAAGGACTCAGTCGACGAGTTTGGAGGGTACTACGGTGTTAAATGCTGAGCTGTAATCGATGAACAGCATTCTTGCATAGGTATTCCTCTTGTCCAGATGGGATAGGGCAGAGTGATGTGTGATGGTGATTGCATCGTCAGTGGACCTATTGGGGCGGTATGCAAATTGGAGTGGGTCGTGGGTATCATGTAGGGTGGAGGTGATATGATCCTTGACTAGTCTCTCAAAGCACTTCATGATGACAGAAGTGAGTACAATGGGGCGATAGTCATTTAGTTCAGTTACCTTAGCTTTCATGGAACAGGAACAATGGTGGCCATCTTGAAGCATGTGGGGAAAACAGACTGGGATAGGGATTGGTTAAATATGTCCGTAAACACACCAGCCAGCTGGTCTGTGCATGCGCTGAGGACGCGGCTAGGGATGCCATCTGGGCCGGCAGCCTTGCGAGGGTTAACACACTTAAATGTTTTACTCACGTTGGCCACGGAGAAGGAGAGCCCACGGGCTTTGGTAGCGGGCCGTGTCAGTGGCACTGTATTGTCCTCAAAGTTGTTTAATGTGTCTGGGAGCAAGACATCGATGTCCGCAACGGGGATGGTTTTCTTTTTGTAATCCGTGATTGACTGTAGACCTTGCCACATACGTCTCGTGTTTGAGCTGTTGAATTGCGACTCTACTTTGTCTCTATACTGATGCTTTGCTTGTTTGATTGCCTTGCGGAGGGAATAGCTGCACTGTTTGTATTTGGTCATGTTTCCAGTCGCCTTGCCATGATTAAAAGTGGTGGTTTGCGCTTTCAGTTTTGCGTGAATGCTGCCATTAATCCACGGTTTCTGGTTAGGGAAGGTTTTAATAGTCACAGAGGGTATGACATCTCCGATGCACTTGCTAATAAACTCGCTCACCGGGTCAGCGTATATATCAATGTTGTTGTCTGAGGCTATCCGGAACATATCCCAGTCCACGTGATCGAAGCAATCTTGAAGCGTGGAATCTGATTGGTCAGACCAGGTAACCGACAAGGTATCTGCTTGTGGGGATATACACAGCTGTGACTATAATCGAAGAGAATTCTCTTGGAAGATAATGCGGTCGGCATTTGAGTGTAAGGAATTCTAGGTCAGGTCAGGACTTGAGTTCATGTATGTTGTTGTGATTACACCATGAGTCGTTAATCATAAGGCATACACCCCCGCCTTTCTTCTTACCAGAGAGATGTTTGTTTCTGTCGGCGCGATGCGTGAAGAAACCGGGTGGCTGTACCGACTGACAACGTATCCAGAGTGAGCAATGTTTCCGTGAAACAGAGAATGTTACAATCTCTGATGTCTCTCTGGAAGGAAACTCATGCCCTAATTTCATCCACCTTGTTTTCTAGAGATTGGACATTGGCGAGTAATATGCTAGGAAGCGCTGGATGGTGTGCTCGCCTTCTGAGTCTGACCAATAGGCCGCTCCGTCTGTCCCTCCTGTGGTGACCGCGTTGTTTTGGGACGGCGTCTGGGATAAGATCGCATGGCCAGGGTGGAGGTCAGAACAAAGGATCTGCTTTGGGAAAGACGTATTCCAGGTCATAATGATGGTATGATGACATCGCTTTTATATCCAATAGTTCTTCCCGGCTGTATGTAATAACACTTGAGATTTTCTGGGCTAACAATGTAACATAAAACAAATAACTGCATAGTTTTCTAAGGACCTAAAGCGAGGCGACCATCTCTGTCAGCGCCATCATCATCATCATATCAGGAGCCAGCTTGGTGCCACCAGCACCAGCCAGAGTAGGAGGAAGTTTTCCACTAGATACTGAGCTAAAGCCAGTTTTGCCTTTTCCCTGCTTCTAGTCAATGTAGCTAGGATTGTGAGGCTAAGCTATGGTTGATCTCTCACAGAGGAACCTTCGAGAACCACCAGCCTCTACCAGTAGTTTATCAGGTCAGGGGTCAGGGTGTGAGCTAGATAAGGACAACAAGGAAGTACTGTACATCTACAATGTCACTAAGTGCTGGCTCACAGTCACCCTGGGTAACGCCATGGTGATGATCCCGTTAAGCAGTAGGCCTAATGCGCTGTCACACATCGTCAGGCTAGCAATGACGCAGCCACGTCAGAGCTGATCTGGGTAAAACAGACTGACAGCTCCTTAGAACATACTAGGACTAGAAACCTTACTGGGACATGACCACACTGCTAGGACCAGCTACCTCATAGCCTGGCCTGAGGCTGTGTTTACACAGGCAGCCCAATTCTTAGATTTGTCCACTAATCCAATCAGATCAGCTCTTCTGTCAATAAATGGGCAAAATATTAGAATTGGGCTGCCTGTGTAAATGCAGCCTAATTGCTCCAAAACAAGACACATCCCAGTGGGAAAAACCAGTTGACATTACATTGTTGCAACCAGTTCTGGTTGTAAACAGATTCTAATGACATTTTAACCAACTGGGATGAAGTGTCATGGTGGAAGAAAACAGAAAAACAACATAAAATCTTCACAAGTTTTCAGTCATTTAGCAATAGCCTACATACCACTGCAGGAACCAAATAGCCAAACCCAACTCAAGAAATGAGGCACCATAACATGACGTTATCATTACGTTTTGTTGAGTTATTAGAACTCAAAAGATAAAAACTATTATTAGTTGCAGATAAATACACGCTGCAATATACAGACAAGCCCCATGTTCCTCCTTTAGGATTCCTGTGATTCTGATGGGGGTATTTCTCTGGGCACTTGAGCTGACCCTAAACAAATGCCTGACCAAGCTTGTGCTCTGTTGACAATGTCAGATGCCACGAGTGTTTATACACAGGCCCATAGAAAATGGCAGCTTGATAAACCCAAGGCCAATGTTTTAACAAGTTTATTTGGCCATTTTCACCAAGCATGAATATCTACGGGTGACAAATGGGGCTCCGTATGTTTAAAAACACCCTATGCTGTCAGGAGTATGTCGTTAAGGGGGAACTAAACAAACCTAAGCTCAAAGAATAAAAGTGAAGACATCAAAACTATGAAATAACACATATGGAATCATGTACTGTAGTAACCAAACAAGTGTTAAACAAATCAAAATCTTATATTTGATATTCTTCAAAGTAGCCACCCTTTGCCTTGATGACAGCTTTGCACATAGTTTTGATGTCTTCACTATTATTTTACAATGTAGAAAATAGTAAAAATAAAGAAAAACCCTGGAATGAATAGCTGTGTCCAAACTTATGACTGGTACTGAATGTGTATGTGTGTCAGTGTAGTACGTGTGAGTGTGTGGGAAGAGTCCAGTGAGCGTACATAGAACCAGCGCAAGAATGTATGTGCAACAAAACAAAAAAAGAGAAGGTCAATGTAAATAGTCTGGGGAGCCATGTGATGAACTGTTCAGCAGTTTTATGGCTTTGGTGTAGAAGCTGTTCAGGAGCCTTTTGGTCCCAGACTTGGCGCTCCGGTAGAAGAGAGAACAGTCTATGACTTGGGTGGCTGAAGTCTTTGACAATTTTTTACTGTTACAGTACAGCTATCAAACATTACTGTAGCAGTTCCATGATAGGATTAAGATAATCTATATAACGGATGGGTGAGGGATTGAAGGGCCAGCCTAGCATCGCTCCCCTGGCTTACAGTTCTCCACAGCTGGCCAAACAGACCAGGGCAATCCTGAGCTTTTTCTATTGGGCTTATCTAACCGGATCTAGCAGAAAAGGTAGTGTGGCTAATCTGTAAAATCTTTAAAGCAGTATGTCATCGAGCTGTAAGTGACGGTGGCGGGTGGCTGAACTATGACCTGCTAACAGTTTTAGTCCGTTTTAACCACATTGTCAGAACGACTGCAGGTGACAGCTGGTGTGGGCAACGGCCACAGAGACACAGAAAAAGGACCAAGCATCTCAGGCCCACAGACCACTGCCTGTTAATAAGACCCAGGCTCTCCCTAGGAGGCTGAGAGGAGGAGACTCAACAGAAAGACAAATACAGACAGAGGCCAGTGGAAGACTGAATCCAGACAGACAGAGGCCAGTGGAAGACTGAATCCAGTCAGTACAGTTCAACTGGCTTTATGTTTTCCTTCCAGCTGTCCTGCCTGCCACTCCTTTGGCCTCCACCTTAGATATGTGATTGATTCATACTGTCTGTCAGTAGTGGTGACAGTGCAACACAGGCTACATGTCCAGAAATGGGACAGATCAGCAGGCTTCTAAGTAGCACTTCTCCTACAATTACATAGGTGCTTCCCCTCTCTCTTCCCCCAAACATAAAACCAAATTGGGTTGAAATGAATGTTGGTGTTTGTTTGTGGCCTTGGGTGTAGCTTTGGGGGACTTTGCACCCTGCCTAGGGGGGGTGGGGACGATGTAGGGTAAACACTGATCTCAGACAGTGGGTTTGTAGTGTGATGTAACCCAGCCCATCACTCTGGCCTTGGCAGAGGAACTATTCTTATCCACAAGTTAAAATACATTCTGCCTACGTTAACACCTTGGTGGTGTAGGGGCAGGGAGGGGTATTGGAACAGTCAAACTGGCCGGTGTTTTCTCCCCCCTGTATGACTGGTCTTTTTGATTACCACGGGGCTGTTTCACTAATCATACACTCAGGGGTGTAATTACTGTTACACTGCTAGCCAGGCTCAATAATGACGGCAGCACTAAAAGCCGTTTCACCACTCAGTGTGTTACGGAGGTTGAGAGGGGCTAACAGGAGCGGAAGTTAAAATGGCAGGACCAAAGGTAACGTGTTTAGATGAGAAAATATGAGAGAAGAAATAGCAAAGTGAATGACTAACATATCCTACATGAATGAAGGAGGAGGCTACTCCCCATGTCATCACATAGAAAAGGGAGAATGGTGGACAGCAACAAGTGAGAAAGAAGGATAAAAGGGACAGATATGAACAGTTTCAAAACAGAGGAGAGAGTGAGCAAGAGAGAGATACTCAGATCCAGCTTGGGGTGGATGAGTGTTCGTTGTCATGGCGACAATGCACTTTCCTGATTGACGCAACCCTAGCAGCCGGTCTCCAGTGAAACCAAATCCATTTTCTATCCTGAGGATGTGACGTGCGAAGCCCAGGGGACGCAAGCCGAGTAGAGGCCCCGTGATCACACACACTCACATGTACAGGGTCCATGGGAGACACACAGGGCCCCCGAGGAGACACACACACACACACACACACACACACACACACACACACACTAGGGTTGTCACAATGCCAGTATCGCGATACTCAGAGGTATCGTGGCAAGGAAATAAAACAGTCCTAATGTTGGGGACAAACAGCCTTTCACTTTCAGAATGATCACTTAGAATCACATGTTTATTTTCAAAGCTTTAGCACACTATATTGAACATGAAGTAGATTTTTATAGGACCATAGTCTGCTTGGGTTTTCCTTTTTGCCATGGAAAATCTGGTATCGTAGTATCGGGATACTGATACCGTGACAACATTAACACACATACATCACATGACCCTGGGGTGCTGCTCACCTGTATGGGTGAGGGGTACTGTGTGTTTGGGTGTTAGGTGGGAAATGGCTAACTGGGAGTCACTTGTAAGCCATCACAGAAAGGTTGTATTGAGTCACTGAAGCGCAACAACTGGCACTGCTAAAGAAGCAGATGAGGTCAGTCGCATCAGAGATCAGACAGAAAATCCACCCAGAATGGGACAAATCCTCCAGCATGACTCAGGGCCTCGATAGTAGACATTAAACATTTAGATTCAGTACGACTTAAGCCTAATGAGGTGACTAAAAGATAGACAACATGGTGCCTTTTGCTGTCCTATAATTGTTGTAGACAGACACATGTACAGTGGTGCGTCTGAATACAGGCCAGCGCCCAGCAGCCTTCAGTAGCAACACCCCCTCTGACTCCCAGCCCTAATGGATCCCTAATGGCTTAAGCGTCCGACTGGCACCTAAAACACATCAAAACTCTGACATAATCGCCTCTATCGCTCTCTCTATCTGTCTACCTCGCCCAGACACAGCTCCACCACTTCCTGGTGTTCATTATGTCCCAGAATACAGCCAATTAAAGAAGAATGGGCAGGGCGGAACTTGTGGCACATTTCAGAAGAAGAACTTGCAGAGACTGTCGACACCTGTGGCAGAACAAACTGGCAGAGACGTCATACTGGGCTTAACTTCTCAGGGAGCAGCTCCCGAGGTGACGGTTTTGGAGAGCCTGGCGTGCCCAAAGTAAAATGCCTCCCATTCAGGCCCAGAAAATAGGATATGCATATATTTAGTACCATTGGATAGGAAACACTCTGAATTTTCCAAAACTGTTAACCATTTGGCTGTGAGTGAAACAGAACGGATATGGCAGGCAAAACCCCGAGGAATTTCTGTCCTGGAAAAAGTGATTTTGACACATTGCTCATTTGGGAACCCCTCCCTCATGAAAATGACCATATAAGGGCAACTGAATGCAGTACACATCGCTTCCTTATGATGTCAACAGCCTCGAGATGGTGTTTTCCTCAATTTTGGATGCTTTAGACCAGAGAAAACGACCAAACAAGTGGGTCCCCTCTTCATGACAACAGTACCCAGGGCGCGCGCCCGAGAAGTCGCAGTGTCTTATTTACCATCTTTAGAGCTCAGTTTATATTCCAGTTGATTTATAATAGTAAATATACGTAAAAGTGTTCCTAAGGATACATTTAAAACTATGTTTGAATGTTCTTGGACAAGTTTATAGGTATAAGATGAACGAGTTCGCGCCACGTTTCAATGGACTAGTGGAGGCTGTCGTTTCTGACTATGACGCGCGAACCAAATGGAGATTTATGGATATAATACATGACTTTTTCTAACAAAAGAACCATGGATTGTCTTCGTTGGACACTTAGGATGACCTCAGCAGAAGTTCTTCAACAGGTAATTGATTTGTTTTCGCTGTGAAATGTGTTATGTGTGTGCCACGCTGGCTAATGAATTCATGGCTATGAGAAAGTATGTGAGGCGCTGCCCTCAAACAATCAAATGTAGTGCTTTTGCCGTAAAGCCTTTTTGAAATCTGACAACGCTGTGATATTGCCAAGAAACAGAGCTTTTGATGAGTATGAAACACTTGTATATTGGTGCATGTTTAATAATTCAACTTTGGGATTTTGAATTTGGCGCTTTACATTTTACCTGGTGGTGTCGGGAGTGGGTAGCGACCCACCGCTCCCTGTCTAGTTAATGATGACAGTGAAACGCAGCAGTGGGCCTGTACAGCCAAGGCAGAGTCACTTTGAGATCAGAGAGGGGGGTTTAAGCTCTTTCTCGAACATTAGCGCGAGTTGATGGGCGACCTCCAGAGTCTGGAGTTATGTTTAGCGCAGGAGGAGTACTGAAACTTTACTTTCAATATTATTCCAGAGTACCACGTTTTGGGGATGGAGATCTTTCCTTTGGAAAATACTGGGAGGTACATCAAGCCGTTTTGCATTTACCCTGGATCAGGAGGGGAGCGGATCGCTTGAAGTCAAACATGAGGGTTATTACATAAAGATTATCCACAACCTTCTAGCCAAATAACCAGGTGCAAGGGAAATGATTGGATTGGACTGTGGTTGAAGGCCCCAATAGGCCGTTCAAAAACCATAACGGAAAAAGACATGGGAGGACTTCATAACTTTAGCAGCCAACAACGTACTCACATCTGCTTCCCATACCTAATTTAAACTGGACAGGCCTCGCCAAAGAAAACATCTCAGCATGCCATTTCATAATAGCAAATACTGAGAATTGAAGCGTGAGTATCAGGTGTATCATTGCTCAACACCATTGTGTTCCCAACAGACTAATAATGGATGGTGTCAGCCAGGTGAGAAATATCAGCGAGTTCAGAGGTTTAACAGAACAATGTGTGCTATAGAAGAGAAATCCCTTTACAGTTTACACGGGGGGGGGGGGTACATCTTCAAAAGAGCCTTTAAAACATCCCACGTTGCATCTAAGGTTTCAACCATCTGCCTTGCTGCTAGCTAAATACCATATAGCACTTTCTTGGCAAATGGATTAGACTCACTGAAGACAGGAGAGAGGGGATAAGAAAATTCCAAAATGGGAAAAAGTCATTTCGATAGCAGAACATGGATGATATTGTTGGTGAATGAGCGCTATACATATTCTCAGATAAGGAAGGGAAAGGGTGAAACGGTTGCCATGTTCCACACTTCAGGTGCATGATTCTATAGTAGATTCCACTCACATTGATTTGAAGTCTTTGATTGGTCTTTTTGTGGAGACCAGAGGTTAGACTATAGTCTAGCAGGACAATGGCAAAGGCAGAATACTTCAGTCTGGCCTCTCCATACACGTCAAGGAGAGAGTACTTATTCACTCCACGTGGTAGGCTATTCTCTACCTTCTATTAGGAGACAAGGAAAAGGAGATCATTTAAGTTAATCCTATAGGTACCGCCCGGGGTGCAGCTGACTAAGAATAATGTCACCAAATAGGCTTGGGCGTATATACCGTATACCAGGGTATTTGGAAAAATCCCCAGGATTTTATACCATCAAAACTAAAACTAAAAGTTTTTCAATACATTTTCATATTTGGAGGTACTTTTTAAAGTTAATAACGGCAGTCAACTTGGGCAATACGTTAGGACATGAAGCAAATTGCATTCTTCATTTCACCGGTCACAATATTTTACTGTATGAAGCTTACCATGGTTCCCCAGAACAGTTGAGCCAGTCACGTGTTCGTTTGTAAACAGCACAACGGGAGAAAGAGAGCTGCTGAGTTCACAGCGTTCTATATCTATCAGTCTCTGGTGTGCAGCGGACATGAGCTGATCAAGTTACACTTGTAGGTAATTCACTACTAAAGGTTTCCCATCAGATATCTTGGAAAGGCGTTCTGCTAGAAGTCAGAGTGCTGGATGCGTGCTGGATGAGTTCTGGACAGCTACCATTTTTTGGCTCCTCCGTTCTTCTCCCCTCTGCTCCGTGTACACATGCTGCTCTTCCTTCAGAAAAGCATGCCTCACAACTTTGTTCATTTGCACAATTTCTCTCAAATGTCAACACTCACCGAAAAATACATTCGGTAGCTACTAGCTACGCTTGTATAACTTCATGAGCTGGATTTGCCCATCTTTGCAATTAGTTTGTTAGTTTTAGCTCGTTAGCACTTAGCTAACAGCATCTATGTGATTTCGCTATTAGTTTGTGATAATTTTGATAGCATTCTGGTAATATAGCCCCAATGGGCTTTTCTTATGTTTTTAGCAACCACATTGTATGCTATGCCGGTAATACCGTAAATCCCGGGATGAGAGAAGGATGGTATGACGATCTGAAAATCTGGATACCGCCCAAGCCTAACTCAACTCCAATGCCAGCGAGCAGAAGCACAGTGCTAAGCCCAGCATTGGCACACTGCTGTGCAAGCAGACTCACCCACGCTAAGGGCATCGATGGGGGCTGGTGCCATGAGAGTAACCTGACAAAGACCATTTATTATGGTCGAAATGTTGTAAACAGTCAAAACTGGTAATCAGGTTTCCAAAAATTGTCAGAAATAACATTCTTCCTGTGCAAACAGAAAGCATGTTGAGATTAACAGTCTTCTGTCTTTGAGGTGATTTGTTTGGTTTGCTTCCTACTGTAAACAGGGAGCCAAATGTGCATGATTGCAGCAACCAAGGAATGGCCAGTATCCCTTAGCTTTTCACTGAGTAATAACACCAAAAAAATCCTATTTATTTTCATCAAAAAGCCTTAAGCTTGTACTGCATTTCTTGCCTTTTCCCTTGTGCACAGTGTCTGTGGCCAATGAAATAAGCACTTTTTCCTGGTCACTGAGTTCAGAGGCCTGTTCTGCTACCTCAGACATGGCCTGCCTCCCTCCCTAGTCCCTTACCCTTCCTACGTCACTAGTCCCTTACCCTTCCTCCCTCACTACTCCCTAGTCCCTTCCTCCCTAGTCCCTTACCCTTCCTCCCTCACTACTCCCTAGTCCCTTCCTCCCTAGTCCCTTACCCTTCCTCCCTCACTACTCCCTAGTCCCTTCCTCCCTCCCTCGTCCATTCCTCCCTCCCTCGTCCCTTCCCTCCCTTTCCTAGTCCCCCCCCTTCCTAGTCTCATCCCCCCTCCCTTCCTAGTTCCTTCCCCGTCCCCCATCTCAGACTCACACTTTTCTTCTTTCTCTTCTCAGTATTAGTCACTCCATCTTTCTCTTCCCTTCCATCCCTCTCTTTCCGTCTCTCTCTCCCCCCTCCCCACTGAGAGACACTCACTAAGCAGAGGCGTAAGTAAGCCTAGCACTGTAAAAACACCAACATGGTAAAGGGCCGGATCCCACAGAGTGCAGGAGGATGTTAGCTCCTCTTGGTGACCTTGGGCTTGGGAAGGAGTCCCACGACCCCAGGAAAGGAACTGGGTCCTCACCGCCAACATCTGCTAAGCTAATATCCCACGGAAGACCAGGCTCAGACGCCAGAGCTGCTAGAGGGTGGACACACATACGCCACAAACAAACATTTAAAAACGGAGAGCCATATCAGAGTGCTAAAAACTCGGGAATAGCAAAGGAAGAGAGTGAAAAAGCCTGTAATTTAGAATGATTTACACTTAGAGGGAACTCAGGAGTGCCCATTTGAATTTCTGAATAGTTCTGAGAATGTAAAGCAAAGGGGATCTCAGAACTGCACTGATCTTTAATGTTAATGGAAAGTCCAAGTAATATAAAGTGACAGATCCACTTGGTATTCAAGGCCTGGTTCCAGTTACTGACATGACTTTTACTGGATCAATTCTGAATTATATTAGTGCAAGTCAGCATGGGACAACAAAAAAGATCCCCAGGGAAACACTATGTGCTATTCCATATCATAGATCTGGCGTCAGTAGCAACCCGTCCTCCCCCTGCTGAGACGAGCGAATACGGTAAACACAAATTAAAACAATATTCCACAATGACATAATAAATATATGGAATGTTATTTTATCTGATTAGAACTAAGACATTGTCAAATGCCCTCTGCAGTAAGAGAGGACATAGGCAGGCAGCAGTGCTGTTTCTAAGCTACTGTAGAACAAAGGTGCAGGTTGTAGGCTATGCAGTGTTCCCCCAATACTCCTTCTTGCCACCGCTGCAAAAAATATGACTTTTTATACAGTGTCGTGAAAGTATTTGCCCCCTTTCAGATTCTCTGTTTGCATATTTTTGACACTGAATGTTATCAGAACAACCAAAACCTAATATTAGATAAAGGGAATCAATCTACACACAAAACCACATAATGACAAAGCGAAAACTATGCAAATGTTATTTAAAAATAAATAACAGAAATACCTTATTTACATAAGCATTAAAACCCTTGGCTATGAGTCGAAATTGAGCTCAGGTGCATCCCGTTTCCATTGGTCATCTTTAAGATGTTTCTACAACTTGGGAGTCCACCTGTGGTAAATTCAATTGATTGGATTTGATAACTGATTGGATACCAAAAAAATGTCTACAGCATTGAAGGTCCTTAAGAACACAGTGGACTCGATCATTCTTAAATGGAAGAAGTATGGAACCCCCAAGACTCTTCCTAGAGCTGGCTGCCTGGCCAAACTGAGCAATCAGGGGAGAAGGGCCTTGGTCAGGGAGGTGACCAAGAACCCGATGGTCACTCTGACAGAGCTCCAGAGTTCCTCTGTGGAGATGGGAGAACCATCTTTGCAGCACTCCACCAATATGGTGGCGTGGCCAGACAGAAGCCACTCCTCAGTAAAAGGCACGACATCCTGCTTGGAGCTTGCCAAAAGGCACCTAAAGGACTCTCAGACCATGAGAAACAACATTCTCTGGTCTGATGAAACCAAGATTTAACTATTTGGCCTGAATGCCAAGCGTCACGTCTGGAGAAAACCAGGCACCGCTCATCACCTGGCAAATACCATCCCAAACGGTGAAGCATGGAGGCAGCATCATGCTGTCGTAATGTTTTTCAGCGGCAGGGACTGGGAGACTAGTCAGCATCGAGAGAAAGATGATCGGAGTAAAGCACAGAGAGATCCTTGATGAAAACCTGCTCCAGAGTGCTCAAGACCTCAGACTGGGGCGAAGGTTCATCTCCAATAGAACAACAACCCTAAGCACACAGCCAAGACAACGCAGAAGTGGCTTTGGGACATGTCTCTGAATGTCTTTGAGTGACCCAGCCAGAGCCTGAACTTGAACCCGATCTAACATCTCTGGAGAGACATGAAAATAGCTGTGCAGCGACCCTCCCCCTCCAACCTGACAGAGCTTGAGAGGATCTGCAGAGAAGAATGGAAGAAACTCCCCAAATACAGATGTGCCAAGCTTGTAGCATCATACCCAAGAAGACAAGGCTGTAATCCCTGCCAAAGATGCTTCAACAAAGTACTAAGTAAAGGGTCTGAATACTTACGTAACATTTCATAGTTTAGTATTTTTTAAAACCTGTTTTTACTTTGTCATTATGGGGTATTGTATGTAGATTGATAAGAAAAAATTACAACGATTTAATACATTCTAGATATAGACCCAGGCTACAAATACTGTGCTGCTGCTATTCAAGTGATTTTATTTGAGTTCTGACTGACCGTCTCAATGAGAGAACGAATGGAATCTTGCCCTTCCAGGAACTGTAATTCCAAAAACCTCCGTTGCATTCTGAATTATTAATTGGAACACAGAGCTGGCTCCAATCCGGGGCTGACGTAGCCCGTACACACAGCTAGCAACAACACTCCTCCGCTGCCCTGCCTGACACAAACACATGCAGAGGAGGACATTACGGCACTAATGTTATCATCATGTGAAAATAGCCAGGCAATAAGCCTACTTTCTGCTCAGCTGAATGGAGTTAGGGAGGAAAACATGTCAAAAAGAGTAGCAGCACATCAAACCAAGGATAGAAAACAACACTAGGAGATCATGAATGAGCTCTACCTTTTCCTTAGCCCGCGGTGTGTATGTGTGTGTCTGTGTGTGTGTGTGTGTGTGTGTGTGTGCACGTTTGAATGAAAGAGCTCTTCAATGACACCTTCTCCTATTCAGCACTCCTATCCCAGAGTGACTGTCCTCGCCTTTGTTGACAAACGTCAGCCAGACACGTCATGGAAAGTATCTGAACTAGAAGATTGAGGTCAGGAGGAGCAGTCAACTGAATCAAAGCATGTATATAGGCCAGCATGCAGGTGTGTCTATAATAATGGAACCACACTGCTTCTATAGAAGATGGAGTCAAGGCCAGTGATTGAATAATGATAACACACACCAAACTCAGGCCTAATATTTCTAGCTCAGAGTTCTGAGCCTAGCTAATATAATAGGCTAGTCATGAGAAAGGGCCTGTTTCCACACCCACAACGATAATAAACGCCAGCGTAGCCTTTGGGACGTTAATCTCTCGTGGACAGACACACGTAACATAAATGGTATCGTAGCCTCTGTCAACAGACTGTGGGATGACATGACTAACGAGGAAATCTGATCCGGTGAGAGCATGTTTTCATCACTGATCATTTGGCCAAATCACGATTTTCGCAGGCATTCACATATTTTCCAATTTCGGAAGGTGAGGGGACAGTTGGCAAATGCTTTAGCTGAGAGTTTCACTTTAGGGCGGAAGAGACTTCGCTAGTCTTGTTAGCATCGTTTGTCATACATCCCCCAGAACCTAATCGGGCGTCTAATGTAAATACGGCAGATTTGGGTTGTGGGTTTGTGAGATTATAGGGCGTATAAAAGCCTTTCTAACAAGTCAAAACAAGGCAGTCAGATACAAAACACTGCCTGAATCCCACATCCTTCTGTACAGTGGTAGGAGGCATGCGTGACAAACCCATATCATGATCATTTCCCCCTCCTTTCAGTTAGGACCCCTATATACAAGACCTTTTCCTGCTCCGCCGCTATGTGAGACGCTGGGACGGTCTGAAAACGCTAACTCAAACAGGCAGGGACAAGTGACAGAAGGACATGTTGTACATTCCAGAGAGAATAATACTTCCGTTTCACTTCAGAAAGCCAACACGTCGCTGACTCCAAATCTTGCTCCTTGATCCATCTTTCTCTCTTTGCACGCTTCTTGTCTCGTACCAGTATTACAGCCAGCTTCACACATCCAACTAGAACAATAAGGTGTTCTTCAAAAGCGCCAAGAAGTGTAAAAAAAAACTACATTTGAACAAATATAGACCTTTTCATACAATGCATTACATTAAATATAGCCTTTGTTTTTAAATTAAGAATTTATTTGTTGGCCACTTTCTCCAATGGGAACAGCAGAGGTAGCGAAGGACCTCAGAAGGGGGAGAGTCCAGATTCTGAAGGCCAGTCGACCATCCACCTCATTCCCTCACCACATCCTGACCCCGTCATTACCCTCGCTCCATCATCCACAGCTCTTTTCCAGTCCGCCTCGCTACACTGCCCAAGCCAAAACACAGGCCTGCAAAAGTCAAAACAATTCAATGAAATCAAAGCCACAACACACTACTCAACAGAAACACACATGCCTACGGAGGCATCAGAGTGAAATATCCTTGGTCCTTTGGAGAGATGGGAGGTTACTGAATTGCACATAGAGTTTTACAGGAGCTCCACTGGTCCACCCACTTAGTGGAAAACGTCCAGGCTCTATCTCCACAGCAGGGCTCTCCTCCATCTCCACAGCAGGGAGAACAGAGCAAAACACAGCAATTGGGGCTGAATGCTTCAACCATGAGAGCAAACAGCGGAAAACTGAAATATGTTCTACAACAATAGTCAAAGGAGCATTAAATTGACCTTTCAAACACTTGATTTGGAGTATTTTTTCAGAGCAGCCTTCCCTATCTATCAGTACAAAAGGGGCCTGGGTGTTAGGGGGTCTTGTAATTAGTGGAGCTATGTGGAGGGGGAGAAATTCCAGAAATACGTGGAAAACCTGACTTAACACAGCAATCTCCTCTTGCCTTCTGTGTGAGCCAACTTTCACTGGCTCGCGTGAGCTGTCCCCTTGAATGTACAAGTGAGGGAAGCGGCGAGATTGTTTTGAGCCTCAGTGTGTGTGTGTGTAATACGTTGAGCAACTGAGTGTAGCACAGGCCACCCTCCGACATACAGAAGCATCTGCCTTGGAGCACGTTCTGTGCAGATTTAAACCCAGATGTACTGTGATGTACTGTAGCTTGTTTCAGACTCCTTTCTCTGGAGAGGCCCATGGAGAACTAGACACTTGGCTCACTGACAGCACTTCTTGTTACTTAAACATTGCTGATCATCGCTAACAGATGAAAACCTTGTTACTCCATTTTTGCCACAATTTTCTTTTTACATTTATTGAAAGCAGCAACTCTCCTCAATGTACACTGAACATTTCAGGACTCTAGGACCAAGAAAATGTTTCAAAATAGCTTATTTAGTTTCATAATTTTATGTTAGTTCGGGAAAATGTTATTTTTTTTTTCCTAAAGTGTGTTTTGGAGACAAGGTTTTGATCAGACAACGATGTTATGTAATTTACCACATTGGCCTATTTGCAAACAGTCAGGGGAAGCCAGGAGGAAATGGCTAGCATTTCTACATGGGCAGGGCTCGGCCTGATTGTAGATTACTGCTGTGTAGACTGGAGAGTTGTGACCAAGGTGCTAGCTAAGCTAATGTTTAGTGGGTACATGAGGCTGGGGACCATGGATGAAGTGTTGTTACTAGCTCCTAGTTGGGCCACGGTCTGCTACAGCTGTCTTCTTCCTTTCAGTTCAAAGGCAGCATAGAATCCCAACTCAGCTGATCAGGCTAAACCAGTCCAAGGCAGCTGGCTAACCAATCATGAGCCAGTCAGTAACTTCCCAAGGAGCAGTGCCTAGAAACAGAAAGACCGATGTGGAGTTCAGGGTCTCAGTGACTGATAGCCAGGGATCCCTGGACTACTGCATTATTGTAGACGTGCTCCAGTGAGTAGACGTGCTCCAGTGAGTAGACGTGTTCCAGTGAGTAGTCGTGCTCCAGTGAGTAGTCGTGCTCCAGTGAGTAGACGTGCTCCAGTGAGTAGACGTGTTCCAGTGCCTTTATCAGAATGTCAGATCTGAACAATCAGGCCTTAGCAACAAGTTGTCCATCCTTGACTAAACCCAACATAGACAACGACGTGGCCTTCAAAACAACATTTCTGAGAGAACCACAGTGAGACTCCAGCAGCAGGAGAGAGAAGATATGTTGCTGTCATTACGCTAGACGGCCAGGCATTCAATAAAGAGCAGCAGACAAAGTATCCAAGACCATAATCAACCTCGTAGCGCCCGTAGCATTTCACAAAGCAGAGAGGCAGAGAGAGAGGCAGAGAGAGAGGCAGAGAGAGAGGCAGAGAGAGGACAACGTCAAACTAACACCCAGTGATAGTGGGGGCATCCTTGGCTGGGACAGTCTCACCTCCGCTGCAGTGAAGTAGGTGCCACGTTTTTAGTGAGACAAATGAGGTTACAGGATAAATTAGCCTTCTTCTCCGTTGTAGGACATAATGTGATTGGCTGTGTTTACGCTGTTGCTAACACCAGCTCTCTGGCTAGGAGCTGTCTTTGATGAATGATTGATGCGCTTGCTCTGCAAACCGAAACACAGAGGCCTAGTGTTACCTGGGGAAGGAGATACGGCTGATAGGACTGCTGCTACCGACCGACGCCCAGCGACACAGGAATACGCACTAAAACAACACACACACACTCAGAGAAACACACAAGGGATCATATACTGTATACACAAACAAACACTAGGATTTTTGCACACCCACACAACAAACAGATCACCAACACACACACACTTTGCCCTGCCAACACACACAACAACAGCAGTCTCCAGTAGACTGATAGACAGCACAGTAACTTTAGACACCAGTGGGTAATTAGTGGTGTTAGCTGGCTTCTGATAAGCTACTGGTCTATGATGCAGCACTCAGCATGGCGTCCATGTTGAACCGATGCAGACATACCACCAAGACATAAAACTCAGGGGACCGTCCTTAGCTTAGTTCACAGACGTTCGTTTGAAAGTGCAAATCCTATTTAAATACGTTCCTATTTTAAATTGCTACTGGCAATAAAACGGGAGAGTATGAAATTGAGGGAATAAAAGTTGCAGAGCGGGAAAAATGAAAGGGCAACGCACCAGGAGAGCAAATCAACTGCAGAATGAAAGCAATTAGAGGTGGGGGTTTATGTGTTGAGCATTTCTTCAACGCAGAGTCTTGTAAAGACATCAGAAACAAGATGTCTGACACACACACACACACACACACACACACACACACACACAGAGACACACAGAGACCGAGAGACCGAGAGACCGAGAGAGAGATTGAGGGTGCTGGGGCGTAATTAAGGGAACCTTCTCGTGGCTCACTGGCATTTGGGCTTCAATCTGAAGACTCCAATTAGGAGGTTCAGTCAGAGAAACAAACAGGCCTCAGTCTGGAGAGAAGGGCTGAGGGGAGCCGGTGGTTCACCAATCACCAAGCCCAGAGAGGAGAAATGTTAAACTAATTAAAAGTGCCAGACCAAAATGGCTACAGGGTTTTAAAAAGGGGAAAACAAAATAAAACTTGAGTGAATCAAGTCTGAGGGCCCAGGCAAAGGCCCCAAACATGGGAGTCTGAGGGGGTGAAGAAACCACAGACTCACATTCAAATACTCACTGCAATGTGTATATTTCCACCCACTATGTGGACACAGGCACACAGACACCCACCCAGACTGCGAACACATTGCAAGACAGCTGACGTTGGAGCTGGTTGACCTTGAACCAGCGCTTGCATTTCACCCAGCCCATATTTTGCGTCGGCTGCCAGCGCGCTTCACCATCTATAGAAGTCCAACGGCGCTGGTCGCCTTCCCATCAGCTATTTTAAGCAGCCTGTCCACCCCTAGCCTTCCACCTCCTACCCCTCTGCCCTCTCCCTCCGTATGTCTGGGAGATCCTCTAACCAGAGGAGCAGCGACAGCAGGAAGCCAGGATCATTATCATGTAATGTGATGTTAGGGTAGACCTGTGCAATTCTCTCATGGCCAGGCCCAGGGGTTTACCAGGCAGAATAATCTGTAGCAGTCCTTGCCTTTTCAGGACACCACTTCCACAAGCATTCCCTGGGGGCTAGTGGTCATGGTGGCAGATTGGAAGCAACCAAAGTATTGAATCATATGAGTAGGCAGGCCAATAGGCCAAGCCCATGGGAAAGGCCAAAACATCCCTAGATCCACATACTGGTAAAGACTATGCTGTTCGACATTGAGAGAGCTAANATCCCAAACACACCGCCCGGGCAACGAAGGAGTGGCTTCGTAAGAAGCATTTCAAGGTCCTGGAGTGGCCTAGCCAGTCTCCAGATCTCAACCCCATAGAAAATCTTTAGAGGGAGTTGAAAGTCCGTGTTGCCCAGCGACAGCCCCAAAACATCACTGCTCTAGAGGAGATCTGCATGGAGGAATGGGCCAAAATACCAGCAACAGTGTGTGAAAACCTTGTGAAGACTTACAGAAAACGTTTGACCTCTGTCATTGCCAACAAAGGGTATATAACAAAGTATTTAGATAAACTTTTGTTATTGACCAAATACTTATTTTCCACCATAATTTGCAAATAAATTCATTAAAAATCCTACAATGTGATTTTCTGGATTTCTTTTCCTCATTTTGTCTGTCATAGTTGAAGTGTACCTATGATGAAAATTACAGGCCTCTCTCATCTTTTTAAGTGAGAGAACTTGCACAATTGGTGGCTGACTAAATACTTTTTTTCCCCACTGTATACCGTATAGCGGGTTATTTATGGGGGAAGAAATGGGGGCATCCCCACCTCGCGCAAAGCACGCTACGCCACTACTTATAACTATAAAGATATCCAAGATGTGTCAAATAAATGATATCCAGCTCAGGGCTCCAGCTATACATTTGGTTTGCTAAGTGGCTAGAAGTCAAGACAAGCTTCTTGGTTACAGCAGAGTCATTCAATCCCCTCCTGGATCAAGATCCCTGTTGTCTAAATTGTTTTGTGCGTCAACAATGAATGTATATATTAAGAAGTTTAAAAAAAAAATATATATATATATATATATATATATATATATATATATAATCCCCCCTTGTGTGCAGTTGCGGTAATGGCGTATACCCTGGTAAGGTACAGAAAGGGTCTGTCAGTATGAACATCTGGATCCAGACCAACTCTGACAGTTTCCTTTATTATTTCACACAACCTGGATGCAGTGGAGGAGGGAAAGTCCACTAAAAGTCATCCAATTGATTTTGGGGGAATTGTAAATGGAAAACTGCATGTTGAGGGGAACTTTCTCCATTTGTTCAGCTGAATGAATATTGTGCCTTGTGGCATACATGATATCAGTGCCCCTCTTGCCTTGTGAAGTGACATCCCCCATTAGGTTGAATAGAAATCTTCATCAAGCCAGCTCTTCCAACACAACGTACCACTGCTGGGCTTATCATCATTCTGTGTGGTCCTCCACTGAAAGTAGGCAATATACTGCTCTAAAATTGTCTCTGAAGATAAAATGGCTGGTGAGAATGACTTGGCGACCGGTGCTTTTGATGGGTAGAACTGGCAAATGGAGGAGAGAGCAGCTGCATACTGTATTTAACTTCCTGCCAAAAGTCACTAAAGTACAGTGTAGGGCTACAGTGAGTCCTTTCTATTTTTAGTCACTTCCTAAAATATGGTGCATTTACCAGAAGTGAGTGAAAGGAGGCCTGTGTGTGTCAGGGTGTGTGTGTGTGTGTGTGTGTCAGAGAGAGCAGATATATGAGCTAAAACCAGAGAATGTTGTGGGCTACTCTTCTGCAGCTAACATACACAACAAGAGAATCAACCAGATTATCAGGCTAGAGAAAGCAGTAATGGTCATCAAAGTGGTAACTTACTGCAAACTAATTTCTCTTGAGAATGCATATAGCTTGAGCATTCTGGATATAGCTTGAGCATTCTGGATATAGCTTGAGCATTCTGGATATAGATTGAGCATTCTGGATATAGCTTGAGCACTCTGGATATAGCTTGAGCATTCTTGTTTAAATTATTAATCCAAGAGATGTCTTCACGGTCTACAGAAATGCACACACACCTGTCAACAAGCTTAGACCTATTATGTAACAAAACGCCTAATGTTTAGCCTGCTACTGATGGACATCTAGAGAGAAGACAAACGACAGACCATGACAGAGATCTGCCCTTTTTATTACATACACATTGCTGAAGCTTCCCCTGTTTATACTGGAACTGCTATAAACTCTGTATGCATGGCTCCTAAAGCATAGGCCTACTTTACCCAGAAACCCCTCACATTCAAGTATGACAACGAATGAGACAAATTATTCTTTCTTCGTGTACTGCTCTTTATCCTTGGTGAGATTCTAAAGTTCAGCGGTACTGTTTGATGAACTAGACACATCATTTCTCTCATAACACAGTCCTTAAACTTCCGGCAAACAAGAGCTGTGGGACAGAAGCCAAAGTAGGATGCCACACCTACAGAGGAGCAGCAGTAAAAAGGCCCAGGCTGCACCAAGATGCCATTTGATGAATCAAGTCATCTATGACAAGCATGCGGTTTTCTAGTGTTCTGAAGAACGCCAGTCTCAACTCGGGTCAATGCAACTCATCTCACCACAGAGAGCAGGAATCTACAGACACTGCATACAGAGAGGGAAATGGACCCAAGTCTCCCATTTGAATATGTTCAGGCAGCATCAATTATTCAAATGAAATGTAAATCCCTGTACTAAGACAGATAGCATGGAGCTGCCGTGTGACACAGTCGTTCTACAGTATCATCCCTTTTCCACCAACCCAAACACATCACTAAGAGACTAGGCCAAATCTAAATGACATACCTAACAGCCTAATACTGGCATCTCTTAGGAAGTGTTTCTTTTTTTGTTGTTGCGACTGACTCAAAAACTACAAAAGAGAATAACCTCACAGAATAGAGTAGACGTGCTCCAGTGAATAGACTCATTTTAAATGTGGCAGTTCTTATTCTTTTTGTTTTATTCTGAGAAAACCAGAGAGAAGGTCTCGCCGTCTCTGAGATGATACCACATCAGCACACTATTAGGCTAGGCTACGTGATACTGGCATTGACAGACTAGCCGATGGTGTCGACTTCCACGAGTGCAATTCCATGTAACTGCATCTAGCTGACGAATAGCATCCATCTATTCCCTATGGATACAACTTAGCTGAACATTTTAAGGAGGCCTGTTCAGACTCTTTCTGATCGATTCACCTCACTTTC
>QNTS01004833.1:60582-89249 GCA_003317085.1 Hucho hucho
CATCAAACTGCATCCTCTGTTCACACATCAAACTGCATCCTCTGTTCACACATCAAACTGCATCCTCTGTTCACACATCAAACTGCATCCTCTGTTCACACATCAAACTGCATCCTCTGTTCACACATCAAACTGCATCCTCTGTTCACACATCAAACTGCATCCTCTGTTCATACATCAAACTGCATCCTCTGTTCACACATCAAACTGCATCTCCCATCGGGTCTTTAGAGAAAGAGAGAAACCTCAAATTCCCAACTAATAACACTACTATTTAAATGGCTGGCTTTAGAGTCTAAACCAGTCCAAAGCGAGGTACTCCCCCGGACGCTAAGGCATAACATTAGGAGTACAAACTAATCCCGGACTCCTTCCATCTCACTTTGAGGAATTAAACCACTCACTCAGCCAGTGACTACCATTAATCAAACGAGGGCAGGGGAGTACTCTCAAAGATGAGTTCCAAGGCTTTTAGCACAATTTACCACCCAATATGTCCTCACATATGTGGTCTTCTGGCCTGGCACCTCACATGAAGTATGCATTCAGCTAGACCAACAGTCATTCCTCTGATGATAGAGCCCAGTGAATTGTGAGGAGACAAACTTTTGTCAGTAAGAGAACAATGACATCATCACTTTTAGTCTTATGTACAGGGCCTAGAAAAATGAGAATCATACCACAGAACCTCTGCCAACACCACCCCTGTGACACATGCACAAAGTGAAGATATGAGAGAGTGAGTTGGTATATAACTTGCGAAGTCAGTCCGCACATCATAGGCCCAAGAGAGAGGGAATGGAAGCTCCACTGGAGTCTCATCAGTGACTCTGCACGCTCCACCCCAGAGTTTCTACAGTTCAATGGCTATACGGTATGAAAGTGGCACACCGCTTTCCAGGAAGTAGCATTGTAGTTTGAAGTTTTGTAGTCTTTTTTTGAATGCTATTCAAAAAACGAAGTGCAATGGTCTTTAACATAAAAACTTCCTAAAAGGCATCTGGCAGAAGTAAATTCCACAAACACTAATATAATTATATATATACTGTATCTTAAATGACTGCCTTTTCATGAATTTGATTATATAATCGTCAAGACCATTCTAAAGATTGACCTAGGACAACATCACCTGCACATCATTTTCAGAAGTCAAAAGTGGCTGGGCTGTTGATGTTCAAAATGAAATTACTGACCGGAGTCAACACCAATCAGATATCAATAGGGAGTGTCTCAAAAACAACTGCCTGGAGTAGGATGGGCTCTGCTTTAGAGGGCAGGGGAGGAGCTTACCGGGGGACCAATCAAATTGCACCATCTTAACAGCTGAACACAAAGTAATGCCGCACAGACTACTGGAGTCTAGTCTAGGGCAGTAAGAGGCTGGTATGGGCTCAGACAGACTGTCATCAGATTTAATCAGAGAGGGAGCAGCAGGGGCATGTGGGGATTAGGCGTCCACACCTACGTAACGACAACTTATTATCTACCAAGTCTGCAATACAGACAAATACAGTATACTCCAACTCCCATGGGGCTTTAGGAAAATGTATCAAACTCTGGAAGCATACATGTATGATCCCTAAAAACCTGGAAGCTCTGTGTGTTTAGAGCAGGATACACAGCAGGGTTGTATTCATTATGTCTTGCAACAGAAAATGTTTCCTGTTTAAGAACCAAACGGAAGCAAACAGAGCAAACGGAACGAAACGGAGAGGGACCTACCGGAATTTGAAACTCTGGTTTTGTTGCAAAACGTTTTTTGTTTGGAGTAAACTAAATGTTTTGCAACAGAATCGG
Organism: Hucho hucho; assembly: GCA_003317085.1. Lineage (NCBI taxonomy): Eukaryota > Metazoa > Chordata > Actinopteri > Salmoniformes > Salmonidae > Hucho > Hucho hucho. Next base: position 62,380 of record QNTS01004833.1, read on the forward strand.
CGTAATGAATACACCCTAGAGCTCTCCAAGATCCCCCCGGACATTCCTGGCATTTTCACCAAGGGAAAAGCTGACAGACTGTTGATCTCTGAGACACAAACAGACACTGCTGTCTGGCTGCCCCAGTTCCTCTGGATACCAGGTGTGTCAGTGGACTTGAGTCACTGTGCTGTGGATGGGCTTGTTGTGGCTCTATTGAATTATCAGACAACGATGCTGGACACTGTACCAGACAGACAAACTACACTGAACTCACAATAGGTCTACAACATGCTATATCTATAGGGTGTGTGTGACTTCAAGCCTCTCCAACACGCCTTGAGAAGACATGCAGCAAAAAGCTGGAATTGGAATGAGATGACGCACATGAATTTGAGCCGTGTGAGTCAGTCCCTAGTGGCTGACCTTGTCTCTGTGAGAGCCAGCAGAAGACCCAGGGCTGAGAAAGATACACGGGATGAAGGGATTTTATAGTGCTTATTAAAACAGCCACAATCTCTACTGAAATGGGACTTTTATGCGGCCACTTTTACAACGGTCTCCTCCCCCGCCTCTCTCCAGACCCAGAGCAGACTTTAATTAGAACTGGTTAATTAGAAACATCCATCCTGGTGCAGGAGGGCTGCCTGATGATGCTCTTCTGAGGCAGTGGAAAACGGGAGAGCTGCCAGGTCCTCCACCAAGGCAGACCTGTGCTACCACAACGAGCAAGGGGAAAACAATAGGCTCCTACTACTTCTACCTCCCAGACCAACCAAGGTGTATGAATTGAAGGAGAAACAGTCAGGGAGACTCAGGCCTATTCAGGTTCAGTAAAAAGGGGCTTCCTAAACCGACTGGGTTCAGCATTAAAGCCTTCAGAGTGACATCATTCACCACCATCACACAGAACAGGATCTGGAAGCAGAGCAGCTGGAAGCTAATGGTGGCTAATGCAAGGCTATGACATTATATGGTGCAGCCAGCCAGACAGAACCACTATAGTCATTACATTAGAACTCCATCGTGACATTTTACAAGACAAACAGTCAAACCATCCCTCCCATTTATAATGTATGTGAATCACTAAATAGGCCTAGCTGCCCCTATGAGATGTTCTGAGAGACAGTACAGTGCTTTCTATTTAAGGAGGACAAATGTATTTTCCGGTCACAAAAACAAGTCATCCTGCATGTTCTTCCTCCGATGAGACCTCTCAGGAACTGAGTACTGAATGGGGTTGAGGCTTCACTAACATCCTCCTCATCACACAAATAGCCTGCCAGCACAGCAGCCCGGAGCTAGAAACCACAGACCACTGACTGACACTAAACTGGGTCATTCCTGTCCAGACCATTACGTAACAGTTCATACCATTTCAGGGCCCCGTTTCTCAAAACTAAAACTACCGGCGCCCATAAGGTGCTGCCAAGGGTAATTCTTCTTGTGAGTTTTCCATTCGCCTGTCCAAGAGCAGAAGAAACATTATTCTCAGCATAAACATACCCATGTTACGGATCAGGGTTCGTAACAGAGTTCCGTTCAGACTCAGGTGGTGTTGGGCTGAGAGAGAACTTGTTCATCCTCAAACGGTTAGCATGCTCTTTATGCAACATGGCCTAACGCTCTATATACAACACTCCCATTTCCTTCCAAGGGAAACACACATACTGTACAGATGCAGTAGGCCTTTTTGCTCTTCACAGATATGTAATCAAACGGGTGTAAGCATAGGCCTGTGCATTAAGGCTTAGACTTCAAATATTTGCCTTCAGACAGTTCCTTGCTCACCATGACATCTTGACAAACCCTACAGACTGGTGACGGCTCAACCCTAACCCAGCCTCACCAGGACTGCTAACAATGTGTGAGATGTTCACAAACTCATACAGACAGTTATTGATTTTTTCCCCTGCCTCATTGTGTTGCAGTCTGTTTTCAGAACACCGTTTCCTTTCCCAGGCTGAGGGGACGTGAGCGGGCTACCCCCTGCCAGTAATGCTGTGGGGGCACATTTTTCCCAGGTCGTGGTATGCAGCTTGTGAATGCGCAGGATGTTAGGCAATAGAGAAGACATATCCTTGCCTGACCTCAGAAGGGCGTTTTTTTGTTGTTGACCTCATGGTAGGGCTGCACGATATGGGCAAAAAAAATAGAATTGTGATTTTTTTATTTTAATATTGCGATTTGGCTTGTAAACTGTTAGAATCATAGAAGTATCATTATGTATTTTAAAAGTAAAGTGGACAGCAGCATGGTTCTTGTTTGGAACAACCTGTTGACTGCATTTGACCTAACAGAACAGAGCGCAAACTTAGTGGATGTAAGAGGAGGAACTGCGATCCTTGAGTGACAGGGCAAGCTTGGTGTGTGTGGAAAGCAGCCACAGGAGAGAAAAAACACAGGAGTAAACTATAAAAACGGATGTTACACACGGCTGAGTGGCATTTCAAAATATTACATGTGATATATATATATCTCTTGCAATACGGATATTGAACATGTCCGTATTGCAATTCCGATTCATTGTGCAGCCCTACCTCATGGTAGCCTATATGTGGACACCAGAGAATTAGATTTCAAGATGATCTCAGCTCCCTACCAGAAGCTCCAGCATATCTGGGAGGATATGTCATTACTCTTAAACTTTAAGGATTTACTGTCAGAATTTGATCATCCTGGCCTCTCCTGCGCTGACTCACAGACTTATAATAGACAGCCTGTATTGTACACAAACAACCCAGCATTGAATGTGTTACCCTCCATCACCAACCTCTGTGGACACTCACCTGTAGTACCGGGACTGGAGGTATGTGGAGCACACAGCCTTGGACACGTGGCTGGCTGAGCCAAAGTCGATCACCTTCACCCTGTAGGGCTGCCTGACAGGGTCCACCAGCATAATGTTCTCTGGCTTTAAGTCTGCGTGGATCAGGCCCATGGTCTTCAGCTTCCTCAGGGCCGTGGCCACCTGCTGCAGCACGGGCCGGATCACCTTCAGCGGCAGCGGGCTGAACTTGTTCTGCTTGAGGAAGTCATAGAGGTTCTGCTCCAGCATCTCAAACACCAGGCACGTGTGGCTGCGGTGCTGGAAGCACTCGAAGGCCCGCACCAGGTTGTGCTCATCCGCGTTCTCCCCGCTCAGTCGGGCTAGAATGCCTACCTCGATCTGGCCCTGGCGTGCGTATGACGGGTGGTTCTTCAGGATCTTCACCGCCACCACCTCCCCAGTACCCCTCTTCCAGCACTTTACCACCTGTCCGAAGGTGCCACGGCCCAGGAAGTCCAGCACCTCGTACGTGTTCTTCATGGAGCACAGGACCTCGTGCTGCACCAGCTGGTAGTCCCCGTCACCCCCTCCTGCTCCGCCAGCCGCTCCTTGTTTGGTTGGGGGTCCTCCTCCGCCCCCTACAGCCGTTGGCGCGGGCAACCCAGCCGGATTCCCCCCATTGGTCGTTTGCATCATGGCTGGCAACATGGACAGGTCTTCCACTATCTGCATGGTGCTCCCACGGTTATCAAGCTCCTCGCTCTTACGTTTCAGCCCACATCGCTGAGCGCTGTCGGCCAAGTTCAAACCTCCACAATCGCCCTCTTCACAGTCACCTTCTGTCTCTTCCTTCCTACCTCCTCCTCTACCTCCCTCCTCCCTTCCCCCTCCTCCTGTCGCTCCACTACTGCTGCCTCCCCTGTCTCTGTCCGTCTGCTCCTGCCTCTTGCCCTGCCAGGGGACTGGCCCTGTGTCCTGGGGCTGCTGGGCCTCCGCCGGGCCTGTTCCTGTTCTGTTCTGCTCTCTCCGTACCCCACGCACGGCCACCGTCTGTCCAGGGAACTCCTGCCCACCGCCACACGTTCTCTCGCCCGCCGCCGAGTCTCGGGTTGCAAAGGAGGGAGCGAGTCTGATCGGGTGCGCTATGCCAAGGGTTCTGCCGTTCTGAGAAGTCCGCGGTTGGGCTCTCTCATGGTACACACAGCTGCTGGGCTCCACTTTGACTTTCTTCACGTTGCAAAAGGCACTAGTCTGGGTTTGATAAATGTGTGGTGGGTAGATCCAGACTTGTGAGGCCATACCTGAACAGAGACATTCAAAAGAGGAGAAAGACAACATTAGCATATTATCAAAGCTTGATCAACCTACAGTGAGGGAAAAAAGTATTTGATACCCTGCTGATTTTGTACATTTGCCCACTGACAAAGAAATGATCAGTCTATAATTTTAATGGTAGGTTTATTTGAACAGTGAGAGACAGAATAACAACAAAAAAATCCAGAAAAACACATGTCAAAAATGTTATAAATTGATTTGCATTTTAATGAGGGAAATAAGTATTTGACCCCTCTGCAAAACATGACTTAGTACTTGGTGGCAAAACACTTGTTGGCAATCACAGAGGTCAGACGTTTCTTGTAGTTGGCCACCAGGTTTGCACACATCTCAGGAGGGATTTTGTCCTCCTCCTCTTTGCAGATCTTCTCCAAGTCATTAAGTTTTCGAGGCTGACGTTTGGCAACTCAAACCTTCAGCTCCCTCCACAGATTTTCAATGGGATTAAGGTCTGGAGACTGGCTAGGCCACTCCAGGACCTTAATGTGCTTCTTCTTGAGCCACTCCTTTGTTGCCTTGGCCGTGTGTTTTGGGTCATTGTCATGCTGGAATACCCATCCACGACCCATTTTCAATGCCCAGGCTGAGGTAAGGAGGTTCTCACCCAAGATTTGACGGTACATGGCCCCGTCCATCGTCCCTTTGATGCGGTGAAGTTGTCCTGTCCCCTTAGCAGAAAAACACCCCCAAAGCATAATGTTTCCACCTCCATGTTTGACGGTGGGGATGGTGTTCTTGGGGTCATAGGCAGCATTCCTCCTCCTCCAAACACGGCGAGTTGAGTTGATGCCAAAGAGCTCCATTTTGGTCTCATCTGACCACAACACTTTCACCCAGATGTCCTCTGAATCATTCAGATGTTCATTGGCAAACTTCAGACGGGCATGTATATGTGCTTTCTTGAGCAGGGGGACCTTGCGGGCGCTGCAGGATTTCAGTCCTTCACGGCGTAGTGTGTTACCAATTGTTTTCTTGGTGACTATGGTCCCAGCTGCCTTGAGATCATTGACAAGATCCTCCCGTGTAGTTCTGGGCTGATTCCTCACCGTTCTCATGATCATTGCAACTCCACGAGGTGAGATCTTGCATGGAGCCCCAGGCCGAGGGAGATTGACAGTTCTNAGCATTCCTCCTCCTCCAAACACGGTGATTTGAGTTGATGCCAAAGAGCTCCATTTTGTTCTCATCTGACCACAACACTTTCACCCAGTTGTCCTCTGAATCATTCAGATGTTCATTGGCAAACTTCAGACGGGCATGTATATGTGCTTTCTTGAGCAGGGGGACCTTGCGGGCGCTGCAGGATTTCAGTCCTTCACGGCGTAGTGTGTTACCAATTGTTTTCTTGGTGACTATGGTCCCAGCTGCCTTGAGATCATTGACAAGATCCTCCCGTGTAGTTCTGGGCTGATTCCTCACCGTTCTCATGATCATTGCAACTCCACGAGGTGAGATCTTGCATGGAGCCCCAGGCCGAGGGAGACTGACAGTTCTTTTGTGTTTCTTCCATTTGCGAATAATCTCACCAACTGTTGTCACCTTCTCACCAAGCTGCTTGGCGATGGTCTTGTAGCCCATTCCAGCCTTGTGTAGGTCTACAATCTTGTCCCTGACATCCTTGGAGAGCTCTTTGGTCTTGGCCATGGTGGAGAGTTTGGAATCTTATTGATTGATTGCTTCTGTGGACAGGTGTCTTTTATACAGGTAACAAACAGATTAGGAGCACTCCCTTTAAGAGTGTGCTCCTAATCTCAGCTCGTTACTTGTATAAAATATATTGACACCTGGGAGCCAGAAATCTTTCTGATTGAGAGGGGGTCAAATACTTATTTCCCTCATTAAAATGCAAATCAATTTATAACATTTTTCACATGCGTTTTTCTGGATTTGTTTTTGTTATTCTGTCTCTCACTGTTCAAATAAACCTACCATTAAAATTATAGACTGATAATTTCTTTGTCAGTGGGAAAACGTACAAAATCAGCAGGGGATCAAATACTTACTTTTTTCCCCTCACTGTACTTATGGAACGTCGGAACATAATCTAAAATATACAAACTTTTTATTTTATTATATTTCACCTTTATTTAACCAGGTAGGCTAGTTGAGAACAAGTTCTCATTTACAACTGCGACCTGGCCAAGATAAAACAAAGCAGTGCGACACAAACAACAACACAGAGTTACACATTGGAGTAAACAAACATACAGTCAATAATACTGTATGGAAAAAAACAAATTTATATACAATGTGTGCAAATGAGTTAAGATAAGGAACGTAAGGCAATAAATAGGCCATGGTGGCAAAGTAATTACAGTATAGCAATTTAACACTGGAATGGTAAATGTGCAGTAGATGAATGTGCAAAGTAAAAATATTGGGGTGCAAAGGAGCAAGATAAATAAATGAATACGGTAGGGGATGAGGTAGTTGGTTGGGCTATTAACAGATGGGCTATGTACAGGTGCAGTGATCTGTGAGCTGCTCTGACAGCTGGTGCTTAAAGCTAGTGAGGGAGATAAGTGTCTCCAGTTTCAGTTATTTTTGTAGTTCGTTCCAGTCATTGGCAGCAGAGAACTGGAAGGAAAAGCGGCCAAAGGAGGAATTGGCTTTGGGGGTGACCAGGGTGTGTGCTGCTATGGTTACCAGCGAGCTGAGATAAGGCGGGGCTTTACCTAGCAGGGACTTGTAGATGACCTGGAGCCAGTTGGTCTGGCGACGAGTATGTAGCGAGGGCCAGCCGACTAGAGCATACAGGTCGCAGTGGTGAGTGGTATAAGGGGCTTTGGTGACAAAGTGGATGGCACTGTGATAGACTGCATCCAGTTTGCTGAGTAGAGTATTGGAAGCGGTTTTGTAGATGACATTGCCGAAGTCGAGGATCGGTAGGATAGTCAGTTTTACTAGGGCAAGTTTGGCGGCGTGAGTGAAGGAGGCTTTGTTGCGAAATAGAAAGCCGATTCTAGATTTGATTCTAACTATAGCGTTAATGTAAAGAGCAGTGTTCCTGTGAAAGATCAAAAATCTTCTATGGAAATCAATTTCACCATGGACATAACATAATGTGATTTCAGTAAAGTCAACGAGGTAAGTGGCTATGAGGGGATCTTCAAATGAAATGACACTGGGCCTAAATAAATGTAGGTGTATTTTCATGTATTCCTGTTTGATGAGAAAGTCCAGTCTGCATTGTGATATAAAAAGACCATGTCAACAAATGACTGGAGGCTGCCGATTGGCTGATTGATTTGCATAGCGAAAAGAAAAGCTGACCTTTCCAGTTGTTCTGAACAAGCTGCCCCCCCCCCGTGGTAACAAACTCTTCACTATACAGGCTAGCCTAATAACGTGCAGATGTTCTCCTGTTTTTATCCTTCTGATTAAATATTTTCTTGATAAACACAAGACTGAAGCTTGAACGGCTTCACTGCTGCATTTGTGCTCGTACAGGAAGGCTTTACACCATGGTGCCATTTCTCAAGAGAACGATGGAAAAGTACTGGGAGGGGGACAAAGCCTGCTCACTCTGAACGTTTGCATTTGCAATTGCATAATAGCAACACAAAATTCAGCAACACAGCCCCTCCATTAAGACATCATGAATGGAGATAAGTGCATTGGCAAGATTTTGCCTTGTTGTTGCTTGGTTATATTTGCGGAGTTCAGCAAGAACAACCAGAGGCTTCCACACCGCTCTCATAATGACACTTGCATCACTCAAGGGATGACATCACAGCTGACCTTTAGCCCGTCACAACCCCACACCAAACACCTCTGCAGAAAGAAACCCCACTCCCACCACAGCCAGACACCAAGCTGACCAATCAAGCGCCTAGCAGAGGGAAGAAGATACGCTCCGGTGGAGTGTTCTAGAACACCCTCACCATTCTGGCCTCATCCACTGGAGCCCCCTTACCACCTCCACCGTAGGGGATGACTAACTTCTCAAAAAGGTTTGGATGGCCTTTCCCTGCCGTAACCATGCATCCCACAGCGGGTCTCTAGGCAACCAATGTGTTCGAAGAGAGTGGTTGAGAAAGAGAGAGTCTCCGAGCGAGGTGGGGGGAGCAGAGCCCTAGCATCAGATCTGCATGCCAGCCAGCCCCTCTCACATTACACAGCTCAGAGAGGAATGCTCCTCCCTCACCCCCTCTCTCATTTTGAGAGAAAAAATTAAAACAAGAAGCGACGCCATCCAAGCGAATACCATGGGAAATAGTTGGAAATTGCATGAGGTCTTCGGGCTTGGGCTAGTGAGGGACTAGGATAACGTGATACGTTTTTATTATCATTCTGTGGGATTTTTGGGGGTTCTAAAGAGAGGTGGCAGCTGTGGCGGGCGGCAGGGCGCCCTGGCACAGTGACCTTACCAGAATAGCTGTCCGTGTGCCCTGCCGGAGAGCCCACGACCTACTTCCTCTCATCTGGAGTGGCTCTTCCCTGTGGGCTCTGACTATAAATCAACGGTGCATTCACCTTGACGGATTTAGATGCAGAGCATGCCTCGTCCCAAAGCCGTCGCTAGACTTTCCAAAAGACAACCCCCTGTCTCACAAATAACAAGACTGTGGGTGGTGAGTCAGACAGGGGCACACTGTCGAGTAGACAGCACCTCTACTAAATGAGAAGAAAATAATTGTTCCCAAATTACACCTTCTCAGATTTAGTGGAAGGAGCTATAATTACAGGTGCCAAATGAGAGAACAAACGCCTCGCTCTCCAGTCCCCAACTTTCCAAAGATAGCAGGCACATGCGGCTCAATATCCAAGTATCAAAACTAACTTTCCTAGTCATTGCCTACCTGTCTTCACTCTCATTCTCCTCCATGTTAGGAGATGTTGTCCTCTCTCTGAAGTTCAGTGAGGCAGACCCTGATGATTCCCTCCCATGGGAGTTATTAGGAGGACGGGCAGAGAGCTACAGTATACAGTCTGCCTGGGTTGTGCTCAGCAGCAGCGCAAAGCGAAAGGGAACTTCAGAAGTGCGCACTATTCAACAGGCTGCAATCACGTGCTCGCAGAGAGGGGAGCCTGCCAATTCCTGCCTCGCTAGACTGACTAGGCAGGCAACACTGGGTAGCTTCTGGACTGCTTGTTGTTTCAGCTTTAATACACACACCTTTAAGGCTTTAGCTTTATTCAGAGGTTAGCCTTGCTAGTAGGCTAATCGGAGAGGTTAGCCTTGCTAGTAGGCTAATCGGAGAGGTTAGCCTTGCTAGTAGGCTAATCGGAGAGGTTAGCCTTGCTAGTAGGCTAATCGGAGAGGAATTTTCAAAATAAGAGCTTAAAATATTGCTAATAATAGTGTGCTGCTATCTTCCAGTCACTAATGCAGGGGTGTCAAACTCATTCCACGGAGGGCCTAGTGTTCCCTTTCAATTAAGACCTAGACAGGTGAGGGGAGTTTCCTAACTAATTAAGTGGCCTTAATCCATCAAATCAAGTACAAAGGAGGAGGGAAAACCCCCAGATATTAGACACAAAGTAAAATGAGTTTGAAACATGTGCACTAATGTGATGAGGCACAGATTAGGGTAAAGTTGGTCAGAATAAGGCCAAGCAACCCTTTCCCATCAACATAGTTTTCAGGACAAGCTCAAACTAGAATGGTAGGGTGAGAACAGGAAATGGCTTTTGGTCCCGGTGGCCTACAAGTTGAGACTAACCCAGTTCCTAACAGTACAATCAATGATTACGTAATCTAACAAGTAACTCAAAGGGATGCGTTTAGTTTTGAATGATGGTGGCACGTCAGTTGGCACCACAAGGCTTTCAGTCAGAGAAGTAAGACAGGTCATCAAACAAAAGTAGAGGCAATTCCATTTTGAATAGGCCATTTCAAATCCAATTGAAATATTCCCTGTTTGGCCTCTACATTATGGAAATTTCCCAAAAGAACGCTCCATTAAATTCCTGAATTGAAATGAACGCACATGGAATCCACCCCAACTGTGGTTGTTGCTTGCCATGACTGGCAGAAAGCAGCTTGGTCCTAGGAGAAGGCCATGGAGCTCTCTGCAGTTGTGTTGTGTCACCACAGAGAACACTCATCATTGTGTGCAGCATGTCCTGCTGTTCCCACAGTATGGAAAACGACCAAATCGCCCAGTAATCAGCAACACATCAACACTGGCCGCTCCACTCTCCTAACGTTCTGTACAGCCAGCCGATGACGTTAGACCTCAGCAACTGACAGTCAAACCCTGATACAGATAAGGTTATCTAAAACGTTAAAACAACCTTTACCCCCTCCTTCCTCATTCAACTCCAGCCATAGACAAACTACCGCCATACTATACATGTCTCTGCTCTGTCAAGAAAGGGGAGGCTAGTCATAACCTGCAGGGGTTAGGTGACTGCACAGGCCCACTGAGTATTACATAGCCCATCACATCGATCTCAGGCAGGAGAGCGCTAGCTTACAGGAAATGATGCTGCTCTGCCCATTTAGCCCCCCAGGGCAGGAGCAGACAGGTCAGCGGTGCTTTCTGGAAGAAAACTAGAAAAAAAAAAACTCTCCATTTCTCAAAAGAACATTTGACTCCCTGCGCCCTGTCGCTGACAGTGGCAGACCATTACTGCCTGAACGAAGGATGAAAGAGAAAACAAACACATGCTAGGAGGGGAAGAGAAGGGTGAGACTGGACTGCTATGGAGCCTGAAGTAGTAGTTCTTGTGCAAGATAGATAGCGCTCCAGGAAGGGTGGTGTCCAGTTTACTGGCCTGATTAGCAGCCCACACTGTGCAAATATTAACCCAGCGGCCATCCCAGTGTTTGTCTGACCAAGACCAGTGACTGGGAGAGGTAGAGAGGGAGCAAGAGGCCAAATAGCTGCTCTGCTTGCACAAAAACACAGAACTTAGGAAACACAACTGGGCTCTCAAATCAACTCTCAACCACTGTGGCAGAACAGTGGATCTGTTGAGATTAAGACACAAAGTAAAGGAATAAAACCAAAAAACATACCAAAGTTTAATGCTAGGCCGAACTGTCACTAGGCCTAATTTAGCCTAATGGTAAAATCCCTCTCAGCTGACAGAGTTGAGTTACTCTAAAAGAAGTAGCCTGTGTCGTCAGTTTAGACAAAGTACTGACCGTTTCACATGAGCAGCCGAGCCTCCAGTCTCCCCGGTCTGAATGAGACCATGTGGTGGAAAAACACAGCACTTCTTTGGCTGCACTCGGGCAAACTGCTCAAATCCCCTGGCTTCCGCTTACTCAGACAACAAAGTTCCCAAAATCCTTCAAGAAACCGGCAGACATTTAGAGAAAAGAAAACATGCGTAAAGTCCGACCACAGGAAATGCGGGGCTGTCACAAACCACTGCGGAGGGCACAGCCTCCTCCAGACAATCTTCTCAATGGAAAGCACCACACAGGCTGTGTTGATAACAACGGTAGGTCTGTGAGCCACCGCTCCAGCCCCTATTCTGAGCAGGCAGATAAGGCCTGTCCTATTCCTCCGACTGCTCTACACAATCAGGCCATATGGTGCCTTTTGGTGACAGGGCACTGAGAAGCAGGCCTTTGAGACACAATAATGCTATCAAGCAGGGACCATTCTCTCTCTAAATGTGCTTTTTGTGTGAAACATCAAACTGATAAGCTAGCGGAGCTATAAGTGGACAGTGTATCCTCCAGTTCTTAAACACCCTTCCCCTCTTTAACAGTGGTCTAAGGCTTCTGGGACAAAAGACAGATGACGACTGGAGGCTGTTTTAGCAGAGCCTCCATAGTGTCAGCTGCAGGGCCCTGGCTAGTATTACCTCCTGAAGCCCAATACTCTCCCGTCGTCATGTTACATCACTCAGAGCTGCTGGGGGGTTTCAGCAGCGTTCAGCTCAAAGTAATTGCACATGGTTGACCTTTGAACCGGACGGCAATTCAATTGAGGGGTAGAAAAAAATAAAGAGAGCACACCTGTCCTCAGACCAAATGCCCCAGTGTGGGGAGAGGAAGAAACTGTTTTGCCCGAGATGCGAAAAGGAGCAGGGCGCGAGAACTATAACAGCCGATACCGGTGGAAAAACTAATAAAACAAATTGTGGAAAACACATCCCCATGTTAAGGAGCGTAAGTAGGCTTAGTTTGGATTGAGGCAGTCACAGGGTGCAAAGACACCCCAACTTTAAGAAAGCCTACCCCAGGGGATGTTCTCGACATGGGCTTCCTTGAGGCTTGATTCATTTAGGGATCTAGGCCTTCTTTACAAAGCACATCTCTCTAGCTTGTCCCGCACACCAGTTATATTGCAAGCACAACCAAAAATGTCAGTGGACCTGGTGGTTAGGGAAGAGTTTGTATAGTACACAGTAAAACTCAATTTGGCTCTCCAACTCTACTGGTCAAGCAGTGCCAGGCCCCCCTGGCTCTAGCCTACCCCTGGCTCTAGCCTACCCCTGGCTGAAGGGCAAGGTTGAAGGGCAAATGTTATCATGATGTCTATCAGACTTTGGACATTGCTTTTGCTTATGTTCCTATAATCCAAATCAACATAACGCAAAACCAGTTTCGCACCTCGGAACCATGTTTGGCTAGGACTCAAGTTCAGCACGTAATCATAAAGGCAAAGCCCTTTGAAAAACCCATAGTCAACCCATGGGAGATTTAATATTGGTGCGCCAAATCTAAAACAGATGACATGTAAAGTGGTCAGCAGCACATGCTCAGATAGACTATCCTGCCTGTAGACCCTCCCTGGCAAGACAGCAGAGACTCAGAGGCCGTCCGTCTCACCGCTGACACTACACCAGATGCTTAGTGGCAGGCTGTCCAACACACGGACACAGGTGCAGTAACTCTACACTACTCAGCATCCTAGGTGTACCCTGAATATGGAGCACCTGGACACCCCAGCAGTGACTACCTCAACTACAAAACCCCTAAAGAACAACTAATAGATTACTGATGGTTACACAACCACTTGTAGCTTATTTAGGCCCAGTCAAAGTTGCCCTATCTATCATCTTTGAATTTAAATTAGAATTTAAGTATTGCATTTGAATTTAAAATCCATTTCTGAGTAGACTACTAGACTTTCAAACTCTGTGTCTCTTCAGTAATTAGGAGTGAACCACTAAGGGTCTGGGCAAGCATGTGCCCTATGCCTCTTCAAAGACTATGGTCATATGATATTTTATGGGCTTGTCTTGTGAGTGGAGGACTGCTAAAACAGACAGCCTTAAGGGCAGAGATAAAGAATCATGAGGTCCCGTGCTCCAGAACATAGAGGGGCTTTATCTAACAGCTTGGAGGATCATATTCAACAGTCACAGCAGAATGACGTGGCGTGTTTTGACTGAGTGAGTGGTCACGTGGCACAAACACAGCAGCAAGTTTCTTCCAAAATGTACTACTACTGGCTGATAAACACTAAAAGGATAAGCAAAAGCTGATGTGCAACAAACTGTGTACAGCGTGCCTCACTTAGAGACAGGGGAAACCAACAAATTGAGTGCAGGGCAGGTCAATACAGGGCGGTGACACACTGGACCAATATCGATCTGCCTCAACGGGAGAGAACAGTCAAATACTCAACCTACAGCAGCTTATGTAGACACTGGAGAGTGTGGAGCTTCTGTACGCATTAAGGACCATATGACCTCCACCTCACCAGCCACCTTAGACCCATTACAATTAACATTTCGCCTCAACATATCCACGGACGACACAATCGCTGTTGCACTGCACACTGCCCTATCCCACCTTGACAAGATAAATACCTATGTAAGGATTCTGTTCATTGACTACAGCTCAGCCTTCAACACCATAGTACCCTCCAAGCTCATCACTAAGCTCAGAGCCCTGGGTCTGAACCCCTCTGTGTGCAACTGGGTCCTGGACTTCCTGACGGGCCGACTCCAAGTGGTGAAGGTAGGCAACAACACCTCTGCCAGGCTGATCCTCAACACGCTCAGCCTCCTGCTTTACTCATGACAGCATGGTCACCCACATCTCCAACTCAATCATCAAGTTTGCTGACAACACAACAGTGGTAGACCTAACAACAACGATGAGAGCCTACAGGGAGGATGTGAGAGGTCTGGCAGAGTGGTGCCAGGAAAATAACCTCTACCTCAACAAAACTAAGCAGCTGATCATGGACTACAGGAGACAGCGGCGAGAACACGCCCCCCATCCACATCAACGGGGAGGGTCAAAAGTTTAAAATTCCTCTGAGTGCACATCACTGACAAGCTGAAATGGTCACTTCATTCACTCTTCAATCTCAGGAGGCTAAAGAAATGTGACTTGGCCCCTAAGAACCTCACGAACTTCCACAGATGAACCATTGAGAACATCTTGTCAGGCTGTACGCGTCATCACCAACGCATCACTGGGATCTGTGCTTATCTATTTTATAATTATTGTTTTTGGATCAGATATTATGCATTTTACCACAATTTATACAAAATTCTCTTACCGCAATAGTCCAAAAAAGTAATAGACAAATCAATCTAATATGTTTTAACAATCCCCCCTTAATGAAAAGGCCTGAGTTATAAACACTGAAAATACAAATATTTCAAATTCACAAAATTTTTAATTTGACTTTTTCCCCAAATTGAGCTTTTTAGCCGTTTCGGTAATGAGAAGGCCAAGTGGGGTAAAGGGGGTGTTTGAGAATAACAACATCATTCTGGAGGAATATAAGCAAATGTATTAACTTCACTTCTAATACTCCTCTAGATGATGCATCATGGGTGAATAAACATTTATTTAAAAACTGATTGGAATTTTTACAGGAGCTTTAAAAAGTGTTACGTAATGAGACATGTCCACTGTGTTTGTACTTAATAATTATTATAGTTTAATGTCAACTTTAATTAGTATACAATTTTTATGATTTACAGCAAAACATTGTGTTTTAATTACTTAAGTTAGATTTTTCTAAAATAAAATTGTTTAAAATTACCCAAAAATTGTATCCGTACGCATTTCAGTAATGATAATTGAGTGAAAATGTACAAAATTCAGGCGAAAATGTAAAATGTATTTAAAAGATGACAGATTGTCAAAAACTAGGCATCTTAATCCTGAGAATGATAGTTGATTTTTGAAGATCCATCATGGTTTTGTAACTCAATTGCCTACAGACATGTTTAAAACCGGTTTCACGAGAATCACCATTCTATCTCCAGGCCATTAGACTGTTAAACAGTCACCACTAGCCGGCTTCCGCCCAGTACCCGACCCTGAACCTTAACTGACTAGAACAGTGACTACCACCCAGTACTCTAGCTTGCACCTTAGAGACTGCTGCCCTATGTACATAGTCATTGAATACTGGTCATTTTAATAAATGTTTACTTACTTGATATGTATATACTGTATTCTAGTAATAGATCCTTTATAACTACTGCTGTACACACCTTGTATTCATATACTGTCCATACACACACTCTTCAGAAAGTATTCAGACCCCTTCCCTTTTTCCACATTTTGTTACATTAGTCTTATTCTAAAATGTATTAAATTAAAATGTCCCCCTCAATCTACACACAATACCCCATAATGACAAAACAAAAACAGTTTTTTTTGTGCTAATTTACTAAAAATAAAAACCAGAAATACCTTACTTGCATAAGTATTTAGACCCTTTGCTATGAGACTCGAAATTGAGCACTGGTGCATCCTGTTTCCATTGATCATCCTTGAGATGTTTCTACAACTTGATTGGAGTCCACCGGTGGTAAATTCAATTGATTGGACATGATTTAGAAAGGCACACACCTGTCTATATAAAGGTCCCACAGTTGACAGTGCATGTCAGAGCAAAACCAAGCCATGGAGGTCGAAGGAATTGTTCGTAGAGCTCAGAGACAGGATTGTGTCGAGGCACAGATCTGGGGAAGGGCACCAAAAAAAATGTATGCAGCATTGAAGGTCCCCAAGAACACAGTGGCCTCCATCATTCTTAAATGGAACAAGTTTAGAACCACCAAGACTCTTCCTAGAGCTGGCAACCCAGCCAGCAACCCGGGGAGAAGGGCTTTGGTCAGGGAAGTCACAAGAACCCGATAGTCACTCTGACCAAGCTTGTAGCATCATACCCAAGTAGACTCAAGGCTGTAATCGCTGCCAAAGGCGCTTCAACAAAGTACTGAGTAAATGGTCTGAATACCTCTCATAAAATCCATTTTAGAATAAGGCTGTAACGTAACAAAATGTGGAAAAAGTCAAGGGGTCTGAATACTTTCCAAATTCATTGTATCTGTCCATCCATAATATGTATAGGCCTATATATTTATATTCCCGTCTCTGACATTTCTCATTGTGATATTTCTTTCTTTTTCTGGATTGTGTGTGTATTGTTTTTTTTATTGCTAGGTATTACTGCACTGTTGGAGCTAGAAACAAGCATTTCAGTGCACCTCCGATAACATCTGAAAACCTGCGTACGCAACCAATAAACGTTGATTTGAAGACAGAGGCTGCCCTGTGTCCACACCATGTGTCTACTTCCTTAAGTCACTGTTTGACTTCATACCAGACTGAGCTCAGGGTAAAAAACTGCCTTCTTGCATTAATGCCCAAGGGGGGGATAGAGGGGCGGGGTTGAACAAGCACACTCAAAGCAACATCACGAGTACCACAACTTAATCAAGTATGCTGCTTCAAATCAGGAGACAACGAGATGGTGAGCAAGGCATCATCCCCCTCTCACTCTCCCGAAGGTTGTGCATCCACTCATGCACTGCTTTCAGATGAGTGAAATAAAGCAACACATGTGATTCTGCCTTATTGGGCAGTAGGTGGTAGAGTAAGGATGTGTCCGCAGGGCTTATAGCAACGGCTAATGTTGCTAAACACGCTAATCACCTTAATGATTCATCTGGGTATTCATTAGCTCTTGTTGTTGCATGAAATAGCGCATTGTGAGAACACTTCACTCAGAGACAAGAAGACTGTTTGGGAACCCTGTCCAAACTCTCAAGCTATCACTCTCTCCAGAAAAGGTTGGCTGGCTCAAACCCTGCCAAGAGCAGATTGTCTGGCCTTTAAAAAAAAAAGCCCATTCAGCCTCCATCCAATGCCTCTTACACTACCAACAACCCTGGGTTTGTGGTACGTTCAGTGCCTTCATTAGTTTCTCTCTTAGTACAAATAAAGTGCTAGCAAGGAACTCACAGAGCAGAGCCCCTTCAACCCTTCTTTAACCAAGATGTTTGTGTTTTTACAAGGGGAGTGGTGGGGAGTTTAAACTTCAGACTGAGGCAAGAACTGATAAAGGTTTCAGACTGGCAGGATCAATGTAAAGTAGGCAGAAGAATGCTAGGCCATGAAACAAGAATGGTCATGAAAGTGGTAATTTTTCAGAATGTGTGTCAACACAGGATCTAGAAACGTCTACCAGGATGTTTTTGGGGGAGTGGGTTGGTTGTTTTGAAGGTGGCATAGAGCCAGGTACAGGAAAGGGTTGGAGGAGGGGGGACAAACTGAGTGAGGAAATAACTGCAATTTACCATGTATGCTAATCCCACACACATCTATTTCAACCTCGGATTTTCCCAGTGAAGGTGAAGATAAATTGGTCCCTGATCTGCTCTGTTCTTAAATGGCAGACGTGACGATACCCTGTTGATTACTTCTGCATGAGATAATTCCGTGCTTGGAAACAGCAAAGGCTGGTGACGTTTATGAGGGGGGGTTGCTGTGGGTGAAACTAGGTTGCTGACTGTCTGAAACCAACTGGCTGTAGAAGAAAAACACCTTGAAGATGCATGCATTGGCAAATAGTGAACTTGTCAATATTCTGACAAGTATTGGAGCTATAGGCAAATTTTACATTGATGAACATGTCAACACTTACTAGCTAGCCAACAGTTAACTAGTACCGTTGGCTCGGCTTCCTGTCGACAAACTTCTAGCTAACTAAAAAAAGCACTAACTATAACAAACACATATAATTCACAGCGTACGCCACAAATACAACCTACTATAGCTTCCTAGCTGGCTTGCCTTCATTTGTATATAGCGAACGGTAGATACAACTAATAATTGTAATCATAAAAATGTGCCAAATCTTTTTTGCCACATTATTATCCTTCCAAATAACATGAAAGATAATACAACTGACTGCTTACCTTCTTATAGAGTAACAATAGGTAGAATCCAGGGCTTCTCTGAACATGTTGTGGACTTAGCTATATACCCATACCATGCACAGTTTGCCTGCACTGCTGCCATCTTGTCCTGGACAACAGGAGGGGAGACCTCGCTCTCGACAACATCCCCATCTCCCACATTTTAAACTTCAAATAACTTGAGCATATAAAGGTTCAATGACACCAATTTAGCCCAGGATGTAACTATGTAGTTCAAGTTATTCTCCTGCCTCTTTGGGCGAGAAAGCCCATCTCTTAAAGGGCGTACGTTAGCCCTATTTCCCGAACGATCCTCCCGTTCTGTCTGTCTCCAACATGTCCCTCTGCTCTGTCTAGCCTAGGCTGTGTTCAAAATGTTTCTGAGTTGATGGCATTGAGCTAGACTAGACGAATCAATAGTCGAGTTGCGCGCGCCCAATGAAAAGCGCGTTCACAATGTGGCAGCTGTCAACATGTTTATAATGGGCAACAGGCCACTCAAGCGTAGGATTTGGAGATGCAGTGGTCAAGACAAAAATATTTTCTTCCCAAAATAACATTAGATTCTTATTCTCATAAGCTGTTTTATCATTAAAATGAATGACAGACGAAATTGCAATGTAGGTACCTGTTTAAAGTAATATGCTTCAATACAGGTAATACAGAAACGTCATTAAATTAAAAATTGTCCATACTGATATGCGTTCAAAGATTATACATACAGAATAAAAATATTTCCAAAGCTTGTCTAAAGGTGTTTCATAATATTTATAATCTATTTATATTCCAATGGGACATTTACTCACTTGTTCTCCAAATCCATTCTCATGTTTGTTCAGTACAGTTGTGAATGTATGGCTGATTTCTTTCTAGGTTTACAACTGTGACATGTTATAGAGATGTTCATACTTTTTTGTATTTCTAAATTCCAACAAAATGTTCACACTTATTTTTTTAATAAAACTTCACCGGTAAAGCAATAACTCAAGTAGAAGTTGTTGTGTAAAATAATGTGTGCTATCTTCTTCTGGTCATACTGTACAATAATCCACAAATGTGTTGATGTTCACCAACTGTATCTTCCTCCAAGATATTCATTGGAAGAGGGATCATTGATATGCAAGTTACCAAGGAAACTGCCTTCTTCTTTCTCAAAAGGTCCCTCTATAGAACATGTTGTTGTCGATGGTTCCTTATTTGGAATTCAGTGTACATAATGGAAACTGTTAAAATTAGTTACATTGACAAATATCAATGGCTGCCATTACCACAGTGACCAACTCCGCAGCTCATGAGGCACTGCAGGGAAAGAACGGTTTCATGGGTTGGAAATACTCTAAAATGGTATTCTCTCCTAAAGAAACACGTGGGCTTGTTTTGGAAATGGTCTCAGGGACCAAAACAAAATAAAGCTTGAAGCCCACTCTTTCTGCATGATGTCACTGACATCAACTCAATGAAAGGCAGTGAGACGTAAATGTACAAACATCTGACATGCTGCCTTACAATAACACTACAGTATAGGCACATGGACAATGTGATTGCCATAGCAACTATTCATGTTTGTCTCAGACATCTTGCTCTGTCCAGCTGTCAGGAACTGCATAAAGCAGAAAAAGCCATTCACAAAAGAACTGTCGACGATTCTGCAGATTCCCCACACCAAACTAAAGTGAGGCAACATGAAATAACAACTCCCTTTAACCAATCTCTATTTTGATCATGCATTCCAGCTGACATAACTGTTGCACCGATTGATATTGGACATAGGAAGTGTTCTATGGACTTAGTGTTGAATGGGTTAACAGACTTTAAAAAGTTTGCCATCTCCTGGTGGCAAAGATTAGTCTCCTGTCAGCTGGTCACACATGGCTGGCCAAATGGCTTCATAGTTGTCCAGCCTGTTTTCACATATATTTGGATAATGACAGAACCACCTGCTTGCCTCATCTGGTCTGGCACTTTAAATAAAAGCTCTGAGTATAGCCTGGTTAAGTCTGATTTGGTTGAGTTTTTGACCGATCATCCATGTGCTGGGCACTGCCGGCTAAAGGGGGTTGTCCTGTAGGGGAAAATGTATCATCAACAACAGCTAATGTCTCATTAATTTCTAAACAGCAATGCACAGGCTATAAGCGGCCTTCAAGTCCTGTCCTCACTCACAGGCCACAATGTATGCTGGCTCACTCTACTCAACACTTTATAGGCCTAGATCAACATAACTAACTAATTCATGCTGTGCTAGATTGCCATGTCACCTGGCACTTCATTCCATATCAAATGATGATGAGAGGACAGTAGGATCCAGCATCGTGTCCCTCTTGGATTGGAGCTGAAAGCCCCTGAATCATAGTGTGGCGTGCCACTGTCTGGAGGTAAGGACATTGAACTTAATAAGACTGAATAGACAACCCATCTGTCTGATTAGACTTACAGCTCATCCTTAATAACTGTGTCTCTGCTGTTGTCATAGACAAAAAGAGATCTATAAAAATATAAGATTCAGTGGTGTACCCAAGAATAACTAAATACATCCACCCCGGAGCCAAAACTTAGACAAAGCACAATCCTAGCCCTAAAAGTTTATTCTACAGTTTCTTCAGAAATTCAGAACATTCATGTCACACACGCAGTCTGAATGCAGAGGCCCACAAAGACCACCCAAAGCAGCCATTAGAAATGTTCTGAAGAAAAAGTAGAATCTTGCAGATATTTTTTTCTTCATCCTGAGAGCGACAAGCAAATACACAGCACATCCACAAACAGTCTGGAGGCACCAGCCTGACAGAGAGTCCTCACTGTCTGAGGTGGCCAACTGGGGTTCAACCGCAACCTAATCCAACAAGAGGCAACTGTCAATCCCAGGCCCCATCTCTGGCAGTGACAGCTCCTGTCCCTGCCTCCAGCCCCACCATTATGGACAAACCAAACCCCAGGCCTGGCTTGGCTCGGCCAGTGGCCTCAGCTGGTAAAGGCAACAGGTGTGAGGAGGATTATAGGGTTCCCCTCTCGCTGCCCTGTAAGCCCTTGCATCTGTCTGTTCAGCGGCTTTAGCTCCCCAGTCTTTGCAGGGAATTCGGACATATTTTGTCACTGTAGCACCACACTAACAAACCTAGGGGCCAATAAATAGCACTCAATTCAATTAATTATATAGCCTACATCAATTAATTATATAGCCTACATCAATTCATTATATAGCCTACATTAATTTCTGAATTTGAAATGAATCCAATAAGTAAACTAGTTTTTCAAACGTATTTGTAATCTGATTACAATATGTTTGCTGGTAACAGAACTGATTAGTTACAGTTTTCTGTAATAGGTTTAAATGTAACTGATTATGTAATCCGTCACTCCCCAACCTTGCCAACATAAAATATCAAAGGCAAATAAATGTTAATTTTAAAGAAAAAGTAAATCTGCAGAGACCTGGATTGAGTGGGAAGTCTGTACCATAATGGCCTGGTGTAGGTCTATGGTGTGTATTGCCTTTAAAAAAGGGGTCTCCTTCGCATATACTTTCTTGCAGTTGGCATGGCCGTTACACGTGAAGTATGAGTCAGTCGTCTCACACGCTGTAGTCACCCTATGGACCTACTCTCGTTAATCATTCCTAACGTGAGCATTGCAATGCCTGCAATTAGTGCAAATTACAGCAGCTCATGTTTTTTTATTACTATTAAAACAGAACGTGTACAGATGATGATGAGCTCTGGTCTCGGTTGATATGGTCTGTTTATTTAGTCATAGTGTTGATTTGCATTCTGTCCCCCTCTGCTGTCTTAAAGATATATTACAACAACTAGCTTCGGACCATGACGTCATAGCCACACAGTTCCTAAACCCAGAGGCGCATCGCGAGACTTCGGGGAACGCTTGCGAAACAGACCAGGCTGGAGTTTGGAGTTTGAGAAGTCAATGAGAAAAGTGAAAAATTATTCCTTAGTTGTTAATCTTCTCAAAATCTAAAGGTACAATCAAGAATCGAAACAATGTTTTAAGTGGTTGAACATGGTAGTACTCAAAACTCGTGAAAGTGACAAACTGACACGTTTTAATTTTAGTCAAAAACATACTGTACTGTTTTTGTCATAGCTGTCAGAGATGAATCACATTAGTGATTCAAATGTATTAATTCAATGACCCAGACATCCTATTAAATATATTACATTAGTGATTAAAATGTGTTAATTCAATTGCTTTTTTTCTGCTCTAAATATTGGTGTCATCCATACACATAGATGTATAAAACATTGAAATGCTGTAGATGAAGGTCCAGTGTGATTGTGTGTCTGGTTCCATCCCCAGAACATAAGGAAGGCAGCGTTCAGCCACGCCATTTTGAGGAAACGGCCAGTCACAGCAGCGGGCAGACTGTTCATAGCTACTGGAGGAGTCATGCGATATAGCTGGTTTTAAGTCAAGATTTCCATGTTTAAATACTGTTGACATTAGTAATATAGGTACACTAAACGTATCCAGTAATGTCCACGGAAGCAACCGCCGACCAGGTAGACCCATTTCAGTTGTTTGTAGCGAACGGTTGCTAGTTAGCGACGTTACAATTTCACTCGTGTTGCATGGTGGTTCACGGACGCTAGCTAGCTAGGCCTACACTATTTATACCGTTTAATATAGATGTTATGGATTTGAAACGCTTTCTACATAGCTACCATACATTCTTGACAATGTTTTAGTGAAAATAGTTAGTTAACTACTTAATTACGTTGTCTTTTTGAGAGATCTGCGGCTAAGATAATTACGTACTAGCTAGGTAACCTGCCAATGATTTCGGTCAGAAATGAATGTCAAACGACCAGCTAACGTCAGCTAGCTTGAATAGGTAACACGACCTGATATGGTGTGAATGAACGTCATGCTAACACGACTAGTTAGCGTGTGTTAGTTAGCGTTTGGCCTGTTGCTGAGAATCAACGCAAGTTAATTTCGCTTGCTAGCTAAAGTTAGCTACCTAGATACATTACTGTTGCAGTTGGGCCGCGCCAAAGCGTATGCAACAATGCGTGCACATTGTATTGCATTTAAACCGTTGAGCGCACCGTTTACTCCATAAACTAACTGTTAGAAGTTGTGCAGTTGTGTAACATGTTTTCATGATTAGCGAACTACGTTAGTAGCCAACTAGCTAACCATGTAAACAATCAAGCATTGCCTCGTGTCTGCCTTTGTCCTACTCGGTTTCTTATGTGGCTAAATAAAGTAGTCCAAACTGGAAACAAGTGTAGTAGGTCTATTATAAACGAGATCTTATAAAATGCACTCTTAAATTTGTCTATAATATTGGCACCCTGATTGATTTTTTTTCCCCCAAGCCACCTCTTGCGGTGTATGCATGTCTGTAACCCCAATCATTTTTTTTTTTTATGTCTTGCAGGCAGCTGAGTATATCCCGGAGAAGGTTAAGAAAGCAGAGAAGAAGTTGGAAGAAAACCCATATGACCTTGACGCATGGAGCATTCTGATTCGAGAAGCACAGGTTTAGTGACTCAGGGTTGCATTCCTCTTACCTGGGGTAATTGATCGGGTCAAGGGAGGGAGAGGGTGGGGATCAAGAGGGTGGTGGGTGGGGATCTAACAGAACAATTACAAATGTGTCATATAGGACTGTTTCAACTTGTTTGTCAACAAGTGTACATGTAAATGCATTCTACCCTTTTAGAACCAACCAATAGACAAAGCAAGGAAGACGTATGAACGACTTGTGGCCCAGTTCCCAAGCTCGGGCAGATTCTGGAAACTATTCATTGAAGCGGAGGTTAATATTTTATACATTTCTCACAACTACATGTGTGCATGGGCGTGCATATCCTAACAGGATCAACAATGTGACTTTCACACAACAAATAGGTCCACTTCATCTCAATGGTATTTTTTTTAAAGTACGAGGAGTTTAGGTTACTATCTTAACCATTTATTTTTCAGGACGCAGACTGTATGTTCCTCGGTATAAAAAAAAACTATTTTCTACGTCTTTAAAATGGGGTTAAGTGCATTTGTTGCATGTTTGATCTGCAACAGCATTAAAACTTTTTAATGGTATTGGAGTGCTTTAGCCTTTTATTCACTTGTCGTGTCTATTTATTGCCTCCTGTGTCATTTCTTTGAGGTCATTTTTGTTTTTGATAATCTACCGTATGAGTGAATGTTGTGTCCAACTTTTTTTCCAGCTCAGTTATGCTTCCCTACCCCCAACAAGCGACCTATGTTTACTACGAAAGCTGTAGTATTGTAGATCCCTGTTTATGTAGGCTGAGGTTCACCCTGGTTTTGACCCAGCAAAGAATCCACATTACTCCAATATGTCTTTTTAAAAGGATAGTTCACCCAAATTACAAAATGACATTGGGTTTTTGTGGATGGTACCTGCTCCCATTCCTGCCCCCTACCCTTATCACACCATATTGCCTACATCTTAGATGAGCCTTAAACCCCATCCCTACATAAGCTCCATAATTTCATTAGTATGCCATTAGTTTTAGACATACAAATGGATGCTTGTAATCCACTTATTTTAGGGGGATAAAGTGGGTAAGTATGTGTGAGTTAAAAGCATGACTGACTAAGCCTCATTAATTGATGCCCACTACACGCAGCTCTGATCCGAACTAGTCATCTGGGCCCTGGGCTGTCTACAGCAGGTGAACAGAAGTCTGGGGAGGAGACCAACTCATGTGCCCAGTTTAAAATCAAGCCCATGCCTCACTTTTTGTAGGTCTGAAGGGATTGAGTGGGAGTATGTGAATAGGTAATGCTCCACGGAGCCCCCTTCTTACACCCACAGCTTCCTTTCACATCTACAGGAATTGACTAGTACATGGTGTCCCATCTTGGTCTGGCAGTATGCAGGCTTTTGTTCCAGCCCAGTGCAAATACACCTGATTCCATGGTGTTGAATCTGGGTAAAGTATATTTTCCCCTGTTAATTGTGGCTACAGAACGCGACCCATGTGTGTTGGTTCTGGACTAGAGGGGAAAAGCCTGCACATACTGCTGCCCTACAAGACTGGGATTGGACACCCCTTGTCTAAGGGTTGATTGATACCAGATTGGCTAATTGTCTCTAATGTTCAGACCGTCACCTTATTTGTAGGTGTATTGTGACTGGAGTACAATCCGACTAGATCGTGGGGTATTTGCACTGTGCACATCCGTGAGGAGCTGGGCATATTGTTTTTAAGTCTAGAAGCTCTCCCATTCTATACACTGCTACCCTAGTTAGACTGGCCTCATTCAACACTGTTTAGCACAGCCTGTAGGTCATTCTGTAAAAGTTCAACCACCTGTTGACTTCATTTGTTTATAGCTATGTACCATAGTTAAAAGTTGGGTCATTTGCATTAAAACAATTCAATAGTTTTTTCCCCTTCCAGTTTGGGTAGCCTTTGATTCATATCTAGACTGCAGTCAAATCGAGCTTCCCATAGTCTTTTTAGCCCAGTTTCATTTGCCTCAACATCGTGAGCAACTTGGGGAAAAATTAACTAATTTTGTTAAGCTTTGGTTGTTTTGAGCTTAGTTCTAACAGCGACCTGTCAAATAATATAATCGTTGTAACCTTGTTCTTTACTGCGGTAACATCAATATTCTAGTTTGGATCTAATGTGTAGAAAACAAATCATACGTTTGAATGTCTGACCTCTTTTCACTAACCTTTCAAGAAAATAACGGGTGCTTGTGAAGAGTTATACAGAAACAATCCAATATTGGGAATTCAGGTGTTTACTTGAGAATTCACACATCGCAGGACACCAATGTTCAGGTGCAGCTTTGGGGACCATTGTCTTGGTTCTGGGTCAGATTTGACCTTTTGTGGCACATTTCACACTTGCGTTGTGCTTTTTGTATTCGTTTCAATACAGTTTCACTCACCTTGGTGAACTCAAGTGGTTGATCTGAGCATTGCCAAGCATAAGGAAATGCATAAGTTGCGTTGTACGCAATTTGACTGCTGCAGTTTGCCGAGAAAGTGGTTTTAAATTGCATACTGTTTAATAAAACAAATGACCAGAATTCTGTACTGTCACTTATTGCATCTTTTTCTTTATGGTGTTGATGGTTACTGCAGTCCAGTTCACAACCACCTCCTTTCCCCATAACCGTTCCCATACCTAATCCCATTTTAAAGAATGCATTAGGCCTGGTGCTCTTGATTATCCCACAGAAATGGCCTGTTACCTTCCTAGTTCATGTTTTTTTGGGTTGGCTGCTGAGTGCGAGTTAGGTCGTAGGCCTAGTGATGTTGTGCTTGTAATGTGAATGCTTATTTGATCGTGAACTGATGGTAGCATGAAGAACTGGAATAGTTTTGAATGTTGTGGAAGCTATTTTTATGGATATGTTACACATTTGTATAAGGAAGTATTTCTGTGTTGATGGGCTTGCTCTTGGGTTTTTAAGCCTGTAGCCTGGATTGTTGTGACCTCCTGATGAAAGCCCATATTACTAATAGAATGTATTTTATTTGGTTGAGATTTAAACAATCATTTCAGAAAATTGGATGGATTGATTAATATTTAATTCCCCACTCGACTGGTTTGCCTGCACCGAAATAGAACAAAGTGCTTTAGTAGACTTTGTCTCTTTTGTAGTGTCTTCGGGGTCTGGTTCTCATGTAGCTGGGATAGCTGAGTGAGCCGCTGAAACTAATGGTAGTGAGTGCTAAAGCCATGGGCTG
>QNTS01004834.1:23281-46527 GCA_003317085.1 Hucho hucho
ATGAAGACAGATCAGATATGGCGGTTGAAGACCATGATGAAGACAGATCAGATATGGTGGTTGAAGACCATGATGAAGACAGATCAGTTATGGTGGTTGAAGACCATGATGAAGACAGATCAGATATGGTGGTTGAAGACCATGATGAAGACAGATCAGATATGGTGGTTGAAGACCATGATGAAGACAAATCAGATATGGTGTTTGAAGACCATGATGATGACAGATCAGACTTGGTGGTTGAAGACCGTGCTGAAGACAGATCAGATATGGTCCTTGAAGACCATGATGAAGACAGATCAGACTTAGTGGTTGATGACCATGATGAAGACAGGTTGAAGACCATGATAAAGACATTTCAGATATGGTGGTTGAAGACCATGATGAAGACAGATCAGACTTAGTGGTTGATGACCATGATGAAGACAGGTTGAAGACCATGATAAAGACATTTCAGATATGGTGGTTGATGACCATGATGAATACAGATCAGATATGGTGGTTGAAGACCATGATGAAGACAAATCAGATATGTTGGTTGAAGACCATGATGAAGACAGTTTAGATATGGTGGTTGAAGACCATGATGAAGACAGATCAGATATGGTCGTTGAAGACAATGATGAAGACAGATCAGATATGGTGGTTGAAGACCATGATGAAGACAAATCAATAATGGTGGTTGAAGACCATGATGAAGACAAATCAGATATGGCGGTTGAAGACAATAATGAAGACAGATCAGATATGGTGGTTGCAGACCATGATGAAGACAGATCACATGTGGTGGTTGAAAACAATAATGAAGACAGAACAGATTTGGCGATTGAAGACCATGATGAAGACAGATCAGATATGGAGATATGTGTTTTCTCCCATTGGCAATTTTGTTTAAATTATTAGTTAATTGAGTCCTTATTCAATATTGTGCCTGCTAGACATTGTGGTGTAGGCTGTGCCATTGACATTAATAAATAAAACAAAAACTGTCAATAAAAACAGCATTCAACTGTTTACATCAAATTTCTAATGTTACACTGTGAAAAATAGTAATGCTGGTGCTGAAGTGCTCAATAGACATTGCAGCCTGTTCATGCCTCAAGCGTGTATTTTGAGTAGTGGGGAGCATTTTAAGAAGTGGTGTGTGTATGTGTTTGTGCGTGTGTGTGTGTATGCATTGCGTTGTGAACCAGCAGTACATCAGGGCAATCTCTTTTTTGGTTTAACGGGTGGATCGGAGTGGTTTATTTTGTCTCTAGCTACTGAACGAGCCTCCACTACACCGCTACTGTACTCTTACGGTGTAATCTCCCTCTTCCCATCCCAGCGGCATCACATTGACCTAATAGAAATCTTTATGAGGCATATGTCGGAGGCCTGCGGATGAACTAGATGACAATCTAACAGTCTATGGAGATGTCTCCCTACCAACACTACTGCCTCGCCGCTTCGCACAGTAATTTATATAACCCAGGGTGCATCCCTGATGGCACCACATTCCCTATGCAGTGCATCACTTTATAAGGAATAGAGTGCTATTTGAGGTCCTTCGAGCACAGAGAGATATGATAGCCGTAGCTATGGCCGGCGTGCTTCAAGAGAAACATGAAATAGAGAATCATTGATTTTGATTTTTATTGGGATTTCATGTCATGGACATACACAAAATAGTCAAAATTGGTGAAGTGAAATGAAAAAAATTACTTGCTAAAAAATGGAAAAGTGGTGCGTGCATATGTATTCAGTCCCTTTGCCATGAAGCCCTTAAAAAAGATTTGGTGCAACCAATTACCTTCAGAAGTCACATAATTAGTTAAATAAAGTCCACCTGTGTGCAATCTAAGTATCACACTATCTGTAACATGATCTCAGTATATATACACCTGTTCTGAAAGGCCCCAGAGTCTGCAACACCACTAAGCAAGCGGCACTACCAAGCAAACGGAACCATGAAGACCAAGGAGCTCTCCAAACAGGTCAGGGTCAAAGTTGTGGAGAAGTACAGATCAGGGTTGGGTTATAAAAAAATACCAGAAACTTTAAACATCCCACAAAGCACCATTACAGTGAGGGAAACAAGTATTTGATCCCCTGCTGATTTTGTACGTTTGCCCACTGACAAAGAAATGATCAGTCTATAATTTTAATGGCAGATTTATTTGAACAGTGAGAGACAGAATAACAACCAAAAAGTCCAGAACAACGCATGTGAAAAATGTTATAAATTGATTTGCATTTTAATGAGGGAAATAAGTATTTGACCCCCTCTCAATCAGAAAGATTTCTGGCTCCCTGGTGTCTTTTATACAGGTTACGAGCTGAGATTAGGAGCACACTCTTAAAGGGAGTGCTCCTAATCTCAGTTAGTTACCTGTATAAAAGACACCTGTCCACAGAAGCAATCAATCAATCAGATTCCAAACTCTCCACCATGGCCAAGACCAAAGAGCTCTCCAAGGATGTCAGGGACAAGATTGTAGACCTACACAAGGCTGGAATGGGCTACAAGACCATCGCCAAGCAGCTTGGTGAGAAGGTGACAACAGTTGGTGTGATTATTCGCAAATGGAAGAAACACAAAAGAACTGTCAATCTTCCACGGCCTGGGGCTCCATGCAAGTTCTCACCTCGTGGAGTTGCAATGATCATGAGAACGGTGAGGAATCAGCCCAGAACTACACGGGAGGATCTTGTCAATGATCTCAAGGCAGCTGGGACCATAGTCACCAAGAAAACAATTGGTAACACACNGTGGAAACATTATGCTTTGGGGGTGTTTTTCTGCTAAGGGGACAGGACAACTTCAGCGCATCAAAGGGACGATGGACGGGGCCATGTACCGTCAAATCTTGGGTGAGAACCTCCTTCCCTCAGCCAGGGCATTGAAAATGGGTCGTGGATGGGTATTCCAGCATGACAATAACCCAAAACACACGGCCAAGGCAACAAAGGAGTGGCTCAAGAAGAAGCACATTAAGGTCCTGGAGTGGCCTAGCCAGTCTCCAGACCTTAATCCCATAGAAAATCTGTGGAGGGAGCTGAAGGTTCGAGTTGCCAAACGTCAGCCTCGAAACCTTAATGACTTGGAGAAGATCTGCAAAGAGGAGTGGGACAAAATCCCTCCTGAGATGTGTGCAAACCTGGTGGCCAACTACAAGAAAAGTCTGACCTCTGTGATTGCCAACAAGTGTTTTGCCACCAAGTTCTAAGTCATGTTTTGCAGAGGGGTCAAATACTTATTTCCCTCATTAAAATGCAAATCAATTTCTAACATTTTTCAGATGCATTTTCTGGATTTTTTTGTTGTTATTCTGTCTCTCACTGTTCAAATAAACCTACCATTAAAATTATAGACTGATCATTTCTTTGTCAGTGGGCAAACTTACATAATCAGCATGGGGATCAAGCACTTTTTTCCCTCACTGTCAATCCATTATTAAAAAAAGGAAAGAATATGGCACCATATTCAACCTTCCAAGAGAGGGCCGCCCACCAAAACTCACGGACCAGGCAAGGAAGGAATTAATCAGAGAGGCAACAAAGAGACCAAAGATAATCCTGAAGAAGCTGCAAAGCTCCACAGCGGAGATTGGAGTATCTATCCATAGGACCACTTTACGCCATACACTCCACAGAGCTGGCTTTACAGAAGTGGCCAGAAAAAAAGCCATTGTTTAAAGTGTTTGCCAAAAGGCATGTGGGAGACTCCCCAAACAAATGGAAGAATGTACTCTGGCCAGATGAGACTAAAATGTAGCTTTTTGGTCATAAAGATAAACGCTATGTCTGGCGCAAACCCAACACCTCTCATCACCCTCGAGAACACCACCATTTTTCATCAGCAGGGACTGGTCAGAATTGAAGGAATGATGGATGGCGCTAAATACAGGGAAATTCTTGAGGGAAACCTGTTTCAGTCTTCCAGAGATTTGTGACAGAGGTTCATCTTCCAGCAGGACAATGACCCTAAGCATACTGCTAAAGCATCACTTCAGTGGTTTAAGGGGAAACATTTAAATGTCTTGGAATGGCCTAGTCAAAGCCCAGACCTCAATCCAATTGAGAATCTGTGGTTTAACTTAAAGATTGCTGTACACCAGTGGAACCCATCCAACTTGAAGGAGTTTGAGCAGTTTTGCCTTGAAGAATGGGCAAAAATCCCAGTGGATAGATGTGCCAAGCTTATAGAGACACACCCCAAGAGACTTGCAGCTGTAATTGCTGCGAAATGTGGCTCTACAAAGTATTGACTTTGGGGGGATGAATAGCTATGCATGCTCAGGTTTTCAGTTTTTTTTTTGTCTTATTTCTTGCTTGTTTCACAATAAAAAATATTTTGCATCTTCAAAGTGGTAGGCATGTTGTGTAAATCAAATGATACAACCCCCCCCAAAAATCTATTTTAATTCCAGGTTGTAAGGCAACAAAATAGGAAAAATGCCAAGGGGGTGAATACTTTCGCAAGCCACTGTAGCTATAGGGATGGGCAGTATATGAGTATTTAGGAGGGTGGTCGAGTGGGACTTTGATAGAATTCCAACCATGACTGGTCTTAAGTAAGGCCTTATGCTGAAATGCAGACAACCCTGAAATACTGTATTCAATTTCTTTGTTTTATTGCTGTTTTCCACCCTTTTCTACCACAATCAAAGATCATATAAATGGCTCTGATGTGATGCAGCTAGCTAACTGTAGTGATTTATCCTGATTCTGTTGAATGAGCTTAAATACCCTGGTGTCAACACTGCCAGAACGTGCTTAAAAAAATCAACAGTAAATTGCCTTTGAACCAGTGCCACCACAGCCACCCCTTTGCAGTACTCCATGAAGGGCATCAGGGATGGGATGGTGTGGAACGAGCTGGTACACTTGGTGCAGTGCAGTGAATGCTGTGTGTAGCAGACCACGGTGATGTCAGACTGGTAATGTAATTACAAACCCATCTGTCTTTCATCGTATGACAAGCACAAAATGTCCAATTATGGTTTCATTTAAATTCTAATTAGTTCGGCCCAATTTCACAGGCAGCTATGGCAATGCAGGCAGGCTCCAGTGTGGTGTGGGAGAGAGCTGAAGCTAATGACGGAGAGATAGATACACCACTGCCACTCTCTCTCTACTGCCAGGAGACCCAACCTGGGACTGAGAGTTCTGTTCTGTTCTGCTGCTCACATTATTATACAGATTAGCATTCAGAGTTATTGGTTTGAGGTGATTAACGGCAAAACAAAAAAGCAAGGAATAAGAATAGCTGATATCCAATCAATCATTTCAGGGCGTATCTGTCAGATTCTTGTACTGCTCTGATTAGTCTTACTACAGTACATGAAGAGTATCACTGAGACAGAATATACCAGAGTGTAGGATGACATTGTTCTGTAGTTCACCACCATTACTTTCCCAAATCAGCTGAGTTATTGTAAATTCAATAGGCTTTGGTATGAAACACTTAGTTCTGCATCAAGACAGGAATGATTAGATGAGTTCTTAAATGTGGGGTTTAAAGCTTGATAATTATACAAACTTAATAGCTTGGAGGTGGAGCTACTCGCCTGCCATTGTTTTACTTTGTGTCTGTGTGTTTACTGTTGCTTTCTTGTTGTACTCATTCGAATGCAAATTAGAATTCATAACAGCATAAATATTGTCACCAGTGGAACGTCAGGGAAGCTCCTTAATACATAATACATGTTGATTTCTTTCTCTCCTCTTCCACAGATTACTGGTCACGTGTCTCTGAGAGAGGCAGGAAACTGGGAGCGAGCCGAGGCGACACTGGGTAAGTGTATTCCAGGCGATGGATGGTGGTTCTCCTCTATGCTCTCTCTGTGTTTGGGTCATGATTAGCCTGTAATCAGCAAAGAACAAACTGATTATTAGCTCTACGCCACTCGACTGCCTTCAGGGAATCTGCTCTCTCTCTCTGTATTTCCTCTCTCTCTCTGTCTATCCCTTCCTCTATCCCCTCCCCCCTCTCTTCCTTTCACTCTCCTCTATCCCTTTCTCTATCCTCTCTCGCCCTCTGTCCTATCTCTCAACCCCTTTATCTCTCCCTCGCTCTCTCCCTCTCTGTATCTCTCCCTCTCTCTTGCTCTCTCTCTCTCCCTCTCTGTTTCTCTCTCTCTCTCTAGCTCTCTCTCCCCCCTCTCTCTAGCTCTCTCCCTCTCTCTCTCTAGCTCTCTCTCTCTCCATCTCTTCTTTTCTATCTCTTCCTTCCACTGATTAGACTGGGCTGGCGCTCTGTGTATTTCCATATGTCAGTGGCGCCTCTCTTGCTCTCCCCCCCTCTCTCTCTCTAGCTCTCTCACCTCTCCTTAATCATTGGTGCAACATCTCACCTGATTACACCTCAAAGTCTGATTACTGCTTGATGCATGGGCCTGACTCACAAGTCACCAGAACCCAGGGAAATGACAATTTTTCAGCCCAAAGCTTCTTCACACATCTATCTGGTCCTATGGGGAGAATGTTGCTATCCTGTCCAGTCACATGCATACTATGCATACCATGGCATCCCTGTGCACAACGTTGTGGGTAAAACAGTGCTTTTGCACATTTCATTATTGTGTTGTGAACAGAAGAATATTGAATAGCCTAGCATCTCTACCCATTTATGATCTCAAAGTCTCCTAATTAGCTTTAGCTCGGTGGGCTAACACATTCCCCAGTTCCATTATAAATGGTGTTTATTGACCCGTCCAGCCACGTCATGTTCATTCTATCAGCCGGATGGTACAACATTGCACCTAATTAATCACCCAGTAACTGGTGTTACTCTGGACTGGTACCAAGGAGCAGAGAAGGCGGTTCAGCACACTTGATAAATCACCCGCGGTTCCAGGCAGCCGCATACTGCGCCGAAGGATTTTCAACAAAATACAACTCCCTACAATATGAGGTGGAGAAAATCAATGACACTGTTGACCCTACTGGCGTCTCACAAACCTCAGACTCAGAGTAATACAGTTTTTCAAATGGTGACCTCGTATGAGAAACATGAAGTGGGGACTGTATTCAGTTATTGTGCAATTTTGAGGCCCAGAAGTGTTGCCTTTATACAGGAGCAAGCTGAGAATGGAAACTTGTGTAGAACTGCCATGAAATTTAGACTGTATAGGTGGCATATATCAGACTCACTGTATGGTATTTATTACTATCACTGTTTTCGGCATTTTGAATTATTACTATTTTACATCTCCAATAATGCACAATATCAGAAAAGACGCATTGGAAAGGAAGTGCAATGCACCATGATTCAATTCCATCTGAAACTTTAAAGCCACACAAGGTCAAGGGAAAACACCCACCTCAACTTTGAACGGTCCTTTAAATGTCCCCCAAGAAGTACGTCCCCCACGCCATTTTCTTTTTCTAATTACAGCTAGCTACGATCAAGTAAATTACATTTCGATGGCATAAAGGTTATGTATTATTCCCTGTTTGGCAGCGAGATGAGAGAAGCTCATCGAGGTCCCAAGGCACTCTTTCATTACCGAACAGATTGATCAGCAGATGAGCTGGAGAGACGCTGTGTTGAATCTGAATTACTTTCCCAAAGCTCATATTCTCCCAGCTAGAAGTCATTAAAACCTCAATTTCCTGCCGTCTAATAATATGGACAACCAAAATCAACAGCTTCATATTGAGAAGTTTAACATCTCAATCGGATGACTTTTTTTATGATGATCCCCACAGTGAGTTTTAAGGAATGTCTACTTTGTACAGTGTAGTGGAGGTGGTGAAGTTCAGTTGACATAATCACCAACTTTTATCTCTCTCTGGTGTTTGTCTACTTTGGAGTTGTGTTCTTTCACAGTCATTCTTGCCACCTAAACACACAAACGAGAGACTGGAGCATCCTTAGCATATTGGTTATACTAAAGGATTACTGAAAGGACTCCTCTGAAAAATCACTTCACACAATTCATCCTCAATGAATTTCGAACATTTCCCCCTAATTGTAAGGAGTGCAAATTTAAGGGCCTATGTTGCCGGTACCGGGATTGTACTTATATTCTATTTACACAACCATGGTGCTATTTGCTTTGTTCCTATGGATCTTATTACTGTGTGGACTTTTCAATATTATGTGTTAATTATGCAGAGAAATTGAGTAAGAGCTGCTGCTTGCCTGCAGCCAGAAAATCAATGGACTACTTAGAGCCCTAATACATTCTAATATCCTCACTGCATCTTAAAGAAAATAATATTCACTCGGCTGGTTCTGATTCGCTAGCTGCAGCCCTGAGGTTAGTTCTGATTCGCTGCTGCAGCCCCTAGGTTAGTTCTGATTCGCTAGCTGCAGCCTCAAGGATTCTCACGTAAACTGCCCCAGGGCTCTAGACCTCCAGATTCATGACAGCACACAAACAAACAAGCCACTTCCTGTTGCCTACCACCTCATTTCTCAGCAGACTAACCACTTTTGGTGTGTGTAAATACAATTAATCAGGAAGTATGAAGTATTTCATTTCCTGTGGCATGATTAGGCCAGAGTTAATGTTTCTCTATTAATCGAATTAGGGCAATGATGCAATAGGCTACACACTCTGAAAAAAAAGGTTCCTTATAAAACAAAAAAGGGTCCTATCGCTTGCTTCATATATGGAGCCACTAAAGGTTCTATATAGAACCCTTTCATAGGGTTCTATGATCAGAACCCTAATTAAATAACGGGCAAAAGAATACCAGCATTTGTTTTTGAATTTATTGTCATTATATGCAAACATAGTTTGGAAATATGCACTGGTGGCCAAGGAGGCATCTCTTTGTTTGAATGATGGCCCACGTCAACTCTGGCTGACTTCTTTACAGTACAACTTCACACATACTGTAACGTAGACGATTGGAGTCGAGAAGCAGGTGCAGGTGGTAGCGTCTAGACATGAACAACAGAAACAATACTGCCTGGGGAAGGAACCTAAGGGAGTGCCAGATAAAGGGGAGGTAATGGAGTCCAGGTGTGCTTAATGACGAAGTGCAGGTGCGCGTAATGATGAAAGCCAGGTGCGCGTAATGATGGTTCCCAGGACCGGTGGTTAGTAAACCGACTACGTTTAAAGCCAGGGGAGGAGTGGGAGTAGACGTGACAGTAACCCCCCCCCCACCCCCCAATGTGCGGCTCAAGCCGTAGGATGGCCCGGCCAGAGGGATGGCTTGTTGGATGAGGAGCGGACCGATCCTGGTGGCAAAGATGGAAATCACGGATGATGTTGGGATCCAGAATGTCCTCCACTGGAACCCAACACCGCTCCTCTGGGCCATACCCCTTCCATTCCACCAGGTACTGGAACCGACCCCCACAACGTCGGGAGTCCAGTAGGGATCTGACGGCATAGGCGGGAGCTCCCTCGACGTCCGTGGGGGGGGGGCAAAGGGGTGTCATGGGGGACAGAATCAGCCAGGGGACAAGGAACCACCAGCCTGAGAAGGGAGACATGAAAAGAAGGTGAGATATGGTAGTCATCTTGTTGACCCTCTTGAGAACCTTGAACGGCCCCACAAACCCAGGGGCTCAGCTTCTTGCAGGGCAGGCGGAGTGGGAGGTTCCTGTTAGAGAGCCAGACGCGATCCCCAGGATGGAACACGGGAGTCTCGCTGCAGTGGCAGTCTGCCTGCTCCTTCTAACGGTGGACGGCTCATCAACCGCAGGAGCTTCGGTCTGGCCCGGTGTCCACAGAGCCAGAGTCGGATGAAAAACCAGAACACACTGGAAGGGAGTCAGAGGGGCGGAAGAGTGACGTAACAAATTCTGGGCATACTCCACACATGGAAGGAGTCAGGCCCACTTTCCCTGCCGGTCTTGGCAGTGACTCCTCAGGAACTTCCCCAGCTCCTGGTTCATCCTCTCCACCTGGCCATTGGACTGAGGCCTATACCTGGAAGTGAGACTGACCGTGACCCTGAGCTTCTCCATAAAGGCTCTCCATATCTGTGATGTGAATTGAGGCCCAAGGCTGTAGACGATGTCCTCCGGAAGGCCATAATGCCGGACGACCTGCTAGAATAGTGTCTCAGCAACCTGGAGAGCAATAGAGAGACCAGAGAGAGGAATGAAATGACAGGATTTATATAATCTATCCACAACCACCAAAGTGGTGGTGAAACCGTCAGAGGACGGGAGATCAGTGACAAAGTCAATGGATAGATGAGACCAGGGATGCTGAGGCACAGGAAGGGGAAGGAGTTTACTTGCTGGAGTGTGTCCTGGGCGGACTTGGTTTGGGCGGCAGGTAGCCTAGTGGTTAGAGCGTTGGACTTGTAAGTTCGAATCCACGAGCTGACAAGGTAAACATCTGTCGTTCTGCCCCTGAACAAGGCAGTTAACCCACTGTTCCCCGGGCGCTGAAGACGTGGATGTCGATTAAGGAAGCCCCCCGCACCTCTCTGATTCAGAGGGGTTGGGTTAACCTCTCAGGGATCACTGCACAACTTGACCGTTTTGGAGAGCCTGGCGTGCCCAAAGTAAAATGCCTCCCATTCAGGCCCAGAAAATAGGATATGCACATATTTGGTACCATTGGATAGGAAACACTCTGAAGTTTGTAAAACTGTTAACCATTTGTCTGTGAGTAAAACAGAACGGATATGGCAGGCAAAACCCCGAGGAATTTCTGTCCTGGAGAAAGTGGTTTTCACAGAGTGCCTCATTTGGCACCCCTCCCTCATGAAAATGCCCATATAAGGGCATATGAATGCAGTACCTATCGCTTCCTTTAGATGTCAACAGTCTCGAGACAGTGTTTTGATTCTGTTCAGATGCTTTAGAGCAGAGAAGAAGAGGGAATAAGGAAGTGCCTCTTTGGAACTCTATAGGACTGGGCGCGCGCTCTTGGGAAGCGCGCACTGTGTTTTTTACCGTCTTTAGAGCTCAGTTTATATTCCGGTTGATTTATTATAGTAAATATACGTAAAAGTGTTCCTAAGGATACATTTAAAATGTTTGATTGTTCTTGGACAAGTTTATAGGTATAAGTTGAACGAGTTCTAGTCACGTTTCAATGGAGGTGTGGACGCTGTAGTTTCTGATTATAACGCGCGAACCAAATGGAGATTTATGGATATAATAAATGACTTTTTCTAACAAAAGAACCATGGATTGTCTTCATTGGACACTTAGGAAGACCTCAGCAGAAGTTCTTCAACAGGTAATTGATTTGTTTTTGCTGTGAAATGTGTTATGTGTGTGCCACGCTGGCTAATGAATTCATGGCTATGACAAATGTATGTGAGGTGCTACCCTAAAACAATCAAATATTGTGCTTTCGCCGTAAAGCCTTTTTGAAATCTGACAACGCTGTGATATTGCCAAGAAACAGAGCTTTTGATGAGTATGGAACACTTGTATATTGGTGGATGTTTAATAATTCAACTTTTGGATTTTGAATTTGGCGCCTCACATTTCACCTGGTAGTGTCGGGAGTGTGGCGCTAGCGCCCCAGTGATCCCTGAGAGGTTAAATGCGGAAGACACATTTCAGTTGAAGGCATTCGGTTGTACAACTGACTAATAATGGTGACTTTGAACAGGAGTTGACGTAGTGACTAACATCCCGCACCAAGGTAGGCCACCAATACTTCCCAGAGATAGATTGGGTAGTGCGAGAAATACCTGGATATCCAGCAATGACAACTGTGTGCGCTCACATCAGCAGCCGATCCCTTATCCCCGTGGGAACGTAGATGTGTTCAGGAGGACAGGTAGTGGGTGCGGGCTCCCTATCCAGAGCCTGGCGTATGTCCACATCTACATCCCAGACCACAGGGGCTACTACTCGAGAGCAAGGGATTATGGGTGCATTCTGGACAGGACCCTCTTCCGAATCATAGAGACAGGGCATCGGCTTTCGTGTTCTTTGAACCTGGGTGATAGGTCAGCGTGAAGTCAAATCTTGTAAAGATTTGTGTGGGGGCAGTGTGTAAAGAACAGGGCCCACCTTCCTGGTTGTGGATTCTGCCTGCTCGCTGTCCGTATGTACTCCAGGCTCCGATGGTTGGTGAGGATGACGAATGGGTCCTTGGCACCCTACAGCCAGTGTCTCCCCTCATCTAATGCCAACTTCACCGCCAGTAGCTCTCCATCACCGACATCGTAATTCCTCTCTGCAGGGGACAGTTTCTTAGAATAATACGCACACAGATACAATTTCTGTGGATTACCTTGTCGTTGAGACAGAACTGCCCCCACACACACACCTCTGAAGCATACACCTCCACCACAAAGTACAGTGAGGGAAAAATGTATTTGATCCCCTGCTGATTTTGTACGTTTGCCCACTGACAAAGAAATGATCAGTCTATAATTTTAATGGTAGGTTTATTTGAACAGTGAGAGACAGAATAACAACCAAACAATCCAGAAAAACGCATGTGAAAAATGTTATAAAATGATTCGCATTTTAATGAGGGAAATAAGTATTTGACCCCATCTCAATCAGAAAGATTTCTGGCTCCCAGGTGTCTTTTATACAGGTAACGAGCTGAGATTAGGAGCACACTCTTAAAGGGAGTGCTCCTAATCTCAGCTTGTTACCTGTATAAAAGACACCTGTCCACAGAAGCAATCAATCAATCAGATTCCAAACTCTCCACCATGGCCAAGACCAAAGAGCTCTCCAAGGATGTCAGGGACAAGATTGTAGACCTACACAAGGCTGGAATGGGCTACAAGACCATCGCCAAGCAGCTTGGTGAGAAGGTGACAACAGTTGGTGCGATTATTCGCAAATGGAAGAAACACAAAAGAACTGTCAATCTCCCNCAAGGTCCCCCTGCTCAAGAAAGCACATATACATGCCCGTCTGAAGTTTGCCAATGAACATCTGAATGATTCAGAGGACAACTGGGTGAAAGTGTTGTGGTCAGATGAGACCAAAATGGAGCTCTTTGGCATCAACTCAACTCGCCGTGTTTGGAGGAGGAGGAGGAATGCTGCCTATGACCCCAAGAACACCATCCCCACCGTCAAACATGGAGGTGGAAACATTATGCTTTGGCGTGTTTTTCTGCTAAGGGGACAGGACAACTTCACCGCATCAAAGGGACGATGGACGGGGCCATGTACCGTCAAATCTTGGGTGAGAACCTCCTTCCCTCAGCCAGGGCATTGAAAATGGGTCGTGGATGGGTATTCCAGCATGACAATAACCCAAAACACACGGCCAAGGCAACAAAGGAGTGACTCAAGAAGAAGCACATTAAGGTCCTGGAGTGGCCTAGCCAGTCTCCAGACCTTAATCCCATAGAAAGCTGAAGGTTCGAGTTGCCAAACGTCAGCCTCGAAACCTTAATGACTTGGAGAAGATCTGCAAAGAGGAGTGGGACAAAATCCCTCCTGAGATGTGTGCAAACCTGGTGGCCATTTCTGACCTCTGTGATTGCCAACAAGGGTTTTGCCACCAAGTACTAAGTCATGTTTTGCAGAGGGGTCAAATACTTATTTCCCTCATTAAAATGCAAATCAATTTATAACATTTATCACTTGCGTTTTTCTGGATTTATTTGTTGTTATTCTGTCTCTCACTGTTCAAATAAACCTACCATTAAAATTGTAGACTGATAATTTCTTTGTCAGTGGGCAGACGTACAAAATCAGCAGGGGATCAAAAACTTTTTTCCCTCACTGTATATTGTGGGATCTCGGTGTTTGACCAATGGGGCGTCAGTTGCTAGACTCCATACTAACTTACGGGGACCAACCTTGAGAGAGGTGTGAGGAATGGCGATGGAGCTAAAGTTCCTGATGAAACGGCAGTATAAGTTGGCAAACCCCAAAAACCGTTGTAACCCCTTTATGGTGTTTGGGACTTGCCATTACCTGACCGCATGTATCTTCCTGACGTCCATCTCCACTCCTTGCGGGCTGATTTGGTAGCCAAGGAAGGAGACAGCTTGCTGATGAAACTGGAACTTTTTCAGCCTTGGCAAACAGTTTGTTAGCCAGGAGCCGTTCCAGGACTACTCGGACGTGAGCGATGTGATCCTCCAACATAGCCGAGTAGACCAGGATGTCATCGATTTACACGACCACCTGGCGTCCGAGCATGTCCTGGAACACCTCGTTGACGAATGCCAGGAACACTGACGGAGCATTGGCTAAGCCAAATTGCATCACCAAGTACTCGTAATGACCAGATATCGTGATAAAAGCTGTCTTCCATTCCTCCCCCTCCCGGATGCAGATGAGACTGTATGTACTCTGTAGGTCCAACTTGGTAAAAAAAAACAGGTCCGCTTAGCTGTTCAATGGATGGCGGCACCAACGGGAGAGGGTAACGGTACTTGGTGGGGATTTCATTGACTCTACTGTAATCAAGGACGTGCGGATGAAACCTTGTTGGAGTGCCTCATGGATGTAACCCATGGCCTGGGTTTCAGCCACCGACAGATGGTAGATGTGTGTGCGGGGGCGCAGAGCCTGCAAGCAGGTTGATAGCACAGTCCCAGGGGCGATGAGGGAGACAGGTGCCGCAAGTTTCTGAAAATACATTCCGCATGTCCTGGTATACCTCCGGAATGTTGAGCTGAAGGGCAACCACAGGACTCTCAACCGCAGGTCCTCCGGCATTCAGGTGTCCAGTCTGTGATTTTCATCCTCGACCATGAGATGGTGGGGTTGTGGCGTTGAAGCCAAGGAAAGCCGAGGATGACATTGTGAGCTGGTGCACTGGTGATGAAGAAGGGGATGTTCTGCTGATGGATGGACTCCACGGTGAGGGTGAGTGGTTTGGTGATGTATGTGATGGTCCCAGAACCTAATGGCCGATTATCGAGGGCTTGAACCGGGAAAGGAGAGGAGAGCGGGTATGAGGTGATGTTGAGAGAGGAGGCAAGGGTCTGGTCAATAAAGTTCCCGGCGGAACTGGAATCCTCAATGCTGTAGAAACAGTACATGAGGGACAGTCAACAAGTGTGATCGACACCAAAAAGGGTTTGGCAGAAAGTGTTGAAGAGGGGATACTCACACCTGCCCTAGGAGGTGAAAGATCACGTGACCATCCCTCTGCTCTCGTGGATCCCGAGTTGGGACGTACCGGACACCGCTGGAGCTGATGCCCTCCTTGACCAAAATAAAGACAGAGCCCCAGCTGTCTCCGTCTGTGTCGCTCCGCCATGGGGAGGCGTGTGACCCCTACCTCCATGGGTTCAGGCTCTGATCCAAAGTGTTCACTGAGGAAGGGAGAGAAGCGATGAGACTGCTGACACTCCCGAAGAAGGTTATCCAGATGGATGGCCATCGCGATGAGTGTGTAAAGGAGAGGTTGTCGTCTCGACAGGCCAGTTCTGTCTGAACCTCCTCACGCAGTCCTCTACTGAATAGCGTACGAAGCGCCGGCTCATTCCATCCGCTGGATGCTGCTACTGTCCGGAAGGCGAGCGTGTACTCGGCAGCCGTCTGGTCCTCCTGCTGTAGTTCGAGTAGGCGCTCACCCCCCCTCTCTGCCCTCCGGTCCGAACTGAGCCATGAACCCCTCAATACGAATCCAGCTCCTACTCTCCTCTCTCCCAGACATCTGCGGCCCATTCCCCTTGCACGCCCAGTCAGCAGAGAAATAACAGTGGCAACCTTGGACTTTTCGGTGGTAGGAGCTCCCATCTGGTGAGCAAAGTAGAGGGAGCACTGTAGTTGGAAGCCAGAGCATTTAAATCGGGTACCGTCATATTTATCCTGGAGAGACAAACGGGCATCGCTGACCTGGGCAGGTTGCTGAACGGGCAGGTGTGCTGGCAACCTGGGTCGACTGAAGGTAGAGTATCCTCAGCTAGTTGACGGTATGCTCGAGACATTGAACACTGAAAAAAACCTCTTCCATAGCCATCGCCAGTTGTGCCAGATGGTCGTGGTGTTG
Source organism: Hucho hucho (assembly GCA_003317085.1). Classification (NCBI taxonomy): domain Eukaryota; kingdom Metazoa; phylum Chordata; class Actinopteri; order Salmoniformes; family Salmonidae; genus Hucho; species Hucho hucho. The sequence goes on from QNTS01004834.1 coordinate 39,129, forward strand.
ACAAAGTAGGTATCCCTGCTCGTCGACCATCTGGGAGATGTTCTGATTTCCTGCTGCTTCCATTTTGTGAGGCAGTATTCTGTAACGTAGACTCTGGGATTTGAGAAGCAGGTACAGGTGGAAAGTTTAATATAACATGGAACAATACAATGTAGGAGTAGCGTCTAGACATGAACAACAGAAACAATACTGCCTGGGGAAGGAACCTAAGGCAGTTCCAGATAAAGGGGAGGTAATGAGTGAGGTAATGGAGTCCAGGTGTGCTTAATGATGAAGCGCAGGTGCGCGTAATGATGAAAGCCAGGTCCGCGTATTGATGGTTCCCAGGATTGGTGGTTAGTAAACCGGCGACGTCGAATGCCGGAGGGGATGAGCGGGAGTAGACGTGACACATACAGTTGAGACGAGCACAGGTACAAGCTGCGCCCCAGATGGAGAGGGGAGCCCTCCAGTTGTCAGATCAATTCCGTCCATTTTTTCCAGCGACGGTCCAGGATTTGATCAAGTGGCTAAGGTCCAACTCCTTAGACGCTGGGCTACCTACAGCCAGTACAGTATGGGTTGTTGCCTGACTGGTAGCAGAGATTAAGAAAAAGGGAGCAAAAACATAATCTTCAGAAATAATATTAAGACAATATTACAAAATTAAGACAAAATGCTATGCAGACATGTACTTTTTTTTTATGTAGAAGAATAACTTACATGCAGTTGTTGTCAGCAGCAGCCGAAAGAGAGATCCTCTGCCTCCAATGTTTCTGTGCAAAAAATATAGTGTGTTAAAAGTCATGTAATGATTAGCTAGGCTATTGAATCACCATGACTTATTATATATAATTGATTATGTATAATTTATACAGTACCTCCTCCCAGTCAGCAACAGTCTTCTAATGGCTTCATGAAACATTGTCCCCTCATTTGACTCCACACTAAAATACTGAAATAAAAGTAACAATTAGCTAATTGCCAATGTCAGGCTGGGTCTGTAGCTGTATTCGGCATATCCCATAATAAAAATTATGTTCATTTTAAAGAGTTTAAAAAAATATATATATATTTTACCTTTATTTAACTAGGCAAGTCAGTTAAGAACAAATTCTTATTTTCAATGACAGCCTAGGAACAGTGGGTTAACTGCCTTGTTCAGGGGCAGAACGACAGATTTGTACCTTGTCAGCTCAGGGATTTGAACTTGCAACCTTCCGGTTACTAGTCCAACACTCTAACCACTAGGCTAACCTGCCGCCCCAGTTAGGCTACCTTAGCTATTTCTGCTTAGCTAGCTAAGTTAGCTAGCTAGATAATTTAGCTGGTTTATAAATGTGCTCAAACTCTAATAATGTTTCAACTTTATTTATCTAGCCTATTGTTTATCATATGACTTTGGCTTCATATATTTAAATTAAAGAATCAACTTTGCTTTCCTTAACTTCTTAGGGAGCGGCTCCCGAGGTGACGGTTTTGGAGAGTCTGGCGTGCCCAAAGTAAAATGCCTCCCATTCAGGCCCAGAAAATAGGATATGCACATAATTAGTACTATTGGATAGGAAACACTCTGAAGTTTCTAAAAGTGTTAACATAATGTCTGTGAGTATAACAGAACGGATATAGCAGGCAAAACCCGAAGGAATTTCTGACCTGGAAAAAGTGTTTTTGAAACATTGCCTCATTTTGAACCCCTCCCTATTGAAAACAGCCATTTCTGGGAGTAAGATTGCAGTACCAATTGCTTCCACTGGATTTTAACAGTCTCTAGACAGTGTTTGGAGATGTTAGTTTGCTCTGGATGGTAATAGAAGAAGAATTTCGAACTAGTCATCGGATGTAAACAGAAGAGGATGCGCGTTCACGGGCTCGCGCGCGCTGTGGTTTTTTCCTTTCCTCTCGTCCAGTTTATAATCTGTTTGAAAGCCTTTTTGAAATCTGACAACGCTGTGATTTTGCCAAGAAGCAGAGCTTTTGATGACTATGCAACACTTGTATATTGATGAATGTTTAATAATTAAACTTTTGGATTTTGAATTTGGCGCCTTGCATTTCACCGGGTAGTGTCGGGTAGTTAATACATTGACAAATAACGTGCTTATTGGTAGACTACGTGCAAGTTGGTTCAACTACTGTCCTCTTGCATCATCATGCTGGAATGACAGTTGATTTTTGAATTGGAATGACAGTTAAATTATGACTTGATCAAAAGTTTCTAGTGAGCTCCAAAAGTATTGGGACAGTGACACATTTTATATTGTTTTGGCTCTGTACTCCAGCACTTTGGATTTCAAATGATACAATGAATATGAGGTTAAATTGCAGACTGGCTTTAACTACTTACGGAGTGGTGGGGCACTAGTTGAATTATTAAACATTCATCAATATACAAGTGTTGCATAGTCATCAAAAGCTCTGCTTCTTGGCAATATCACAGTGTTGTCAGATTTCAAAAAGGCTTTACGGCGAAAGCACAACATTTGATTGTTTGAGGATAGCACCTAAAATATTTATTCATTAGCATAAATTCATAAACCATCGCGGACATCCAATGGTTCTTTTGTTAGAAAAAGTCATTTATTATATCCATAAATCTCCGCTTGGTTGGTGCGTTATGTTCAGAAAATCCAACGTTGAATCGCCCATTGAAACGTGAAGAGAACGCGTTCAAATATACCAATAAACTTTTCCTAAACAAATCAAATACCAGTTAAAATGCACCCTTAGCTATCCTTTTATGAATATTAGCGATAATATTTCACTCGGATGGTCACCTATACCTTATGTAAGTAAAATAAAGTGGGGTGCGCAGCCAGACTCGCGCCCGAGAAAACTTGTTGACATCTGAGATATCTTGACCATTTCCTGTAACCTATTCGTTCTGTTTACTCCAATCTCTCTGAGACTTTGTATATAGACTGTTGACATCTAGTGGAAGCCATAGGTACTGCAGTCTCAGTCCTGGTTACAAATGGATTCAATAGGGAGTGTGTCAAACAGAGCAATAGGTCACCAGAAACTGATTTCCGGATAGATTGTTCTCGGGTTTTCGCCTGCTAAATGAGTTCTGTTATACTCACAGACATTATGTTAACACTTTTAGAAACCTCAGAGTGTTTCCTATCCAATAGTACTAATTATGTGCATATTCTATTTTCTGAGCCTGAGTGGCAGGCATTTTGCTTTGGGCACGCCAGACTCTCCAAAACCGTCACCTCACCTGCCGCTCCCTAAGAAGTTAAATTGAGGGTGTTTTCATCCATATCGGGTGAACCGTTTAGAAATGAAAGCACTTTTTGTACATAGTCCCCCCATTTTCAGACAAGATAGAACGGCCAAAGGGGGCGGTGTTGCTATCTACTGCAGAGATAGCCTGCAGAGTTCTGTCTTACTATCCAGGTCTGTACCCAAACAATTTGAACTAAAAATCCGCCTTTCTAGAAACAAGTCTCTCGCTGTTGCCGCTTGCTATAGACCACCCTCTGCCCCCAGCTGTGCTCTGGACACCATGTGTGAACTGATTGCCCCCCATCTATCTTCAGAGTTCGTGCTGCTAGGTGACCTAAAAACTGGGACATGCTTAACTTCTTAGGGAGCAGCAAGGTGCATTGGGGCGCTAGCGCCCCACTCCCGACACTACCAGGTGAAATGCAAGGCGCCAAATTCAAAATCCAAAAGTTGAATTATTAAACATGCACCAATATACAAGTGTTTCATACTCATCAAAAGCTCTGTTTCTTGGCAATATCACAGCGTTGTCAGATTTACAAAAGGCTTTACGGCGAAAGCACCACATTTGATTGTTTGAGGGTAGCACCTTCACTATTTTTCCCATTACCATGAATTCATTAGCCTTCACGGTTCACACAAAACACATTTCACAGCGAAAACAAATCAATTACCTGTTGAAGAACTTCTGCTGATGGCTTCCGAAGTGTCCAACTAAGACAATCCATGGTTCTTTTGTTAGAAAAAGTAATGTATTATATCCATAAATCTCTGTTTGGTTCGCGCGTTTATATTCAGAAACTACAGCCTCCACTCCTCCATTGAAATGTGAAGAGAACTCTTTCAACTTATACCTATAAACTTGTCCAAGAACAATAAAACATCCTTTTTAATGTATCCTTAGGAACACTTTTATGTATATTTACTATAATAATTCAACCGGAATATAAACTGGGCTATAAGAAAGGAAAAAACCACAGAGCGCGCTTGGCGAGAGCGCGCGTCCTCTTCTATTGACATCTGAGGGGACACTTCCTGGTTTCTCTTCTTCTCTGCTTTAATGGCATCAAAAAAAATCGGAACAGTGTCTCGAGACTGTTGACATCCAGAGGAAGCGATAGGTACTGCATTCATATGCCCTTATATGGGCAGTTTCATAAGGGAGGGGTTCCAAATGAGCAATGTGTCAAAACCACTTTTTCCAGGACAGAAATTCCTCGGGGTTTCGCCTGCCATATCCGTTCTGTTTTACTCACAGACAAATGGTTAACACTTTTAGAAAATTCAGAGTGGTTCCTATCCAATGGTACTAAATATGTGCATATCCTATTTTCTGGGCCTGAATGGGAGGCATTTTACTTTGGGCACGCCAGGCTCTCCAAAACGGTCACCTTGTGCGCTACTCCCTAAGAAGTTAAAAGTGCCTTCCTCACCATCTTAAATAAGCATGCCCCATTCAAGAAATTTAGAACAAGCAACAGATATAGCCCTTGGTTCTCTCCAGACCTGACTGCCCTTGACCAGCACAAAAACATCCTGTGGCGTTCTGCATTAGCATCGAACAGCGCCCGTGATATGCAACTTTTCAGGGAAGTCAGGAACCAATATACACTGGCAGTTAGGAAAGCCAAGGCTAGCTTTTTCAAGCAGAAATTTGCCTCCTGTAACACAAACTCAAAAAAGCTCTGGGACACTGTAAAGTCTATGGAGAATAAGAGAACCCCCTCCCAGCTGCCCAATGCACTGAGGATAGGAAACGCTGTCACCACCGATAAACCCACAATAATTGAGAATTTCAATAAGCATTTTTCTACGGCTGGCTATGCTTTCCACCTGGCTACCCCTACCCCGGTCAACAGCCCTGCACCCCCCTCAGTAACTCGCCAAAGCCTCCCCCATTTCTCCTTCTCCCAAATCCAGTTAGCTGATGTTCTGAAAGAGCTGCGAAATCTTGACCCCTACAAATCAGCCGGGCTAGACAATCAGGACCCTTTCTTTTTAAAATTATCTGCCGATATTGTTGCAACCCCTATTACTAGCCTGTTCAACCTCTCTTTCATGACGTCTGAGATTCCCAAAGACTGGAAAGCAGCTGCTGTCATCCCCCTCCTCAAAGGGGGTGACTCTCTTGACCCAAACTGCTACAGACCTATATCTATCCTACCCTGCCTTTCTAAGGTCTTTCAAAGCCAAGTTAACAAACAAATTACCGACCATTTCAAATCCCACCGTACCTTCTCCGCTATGCAATCTGGTTTCAGGGCTGGTCATGGGTGCACCTCAGCCACGCTCAAGGTCCTAAATGACATCATAACCGCCATCGATAAGAGACATTACTGTGCAGCCGTTTTCATTGATCTGCCCAAGGCTATCGACTCTGTCAATCACCACATCCTTATCGGCAGACTCGACAGCCTTGGTTTCTCAAATGATTGCCTCGCATGTTTCACCAACTACTTCTCCGATAGAGTTCAGTATGTCAAATAGGGGGTGCCACAGGGTTCAATTCTTTGGCTGACTCTCTTCTCTGTATACATCAATGATGTTGCTCTTGCTGCAGGTGAGTCTCTGATTCACCTCTACGCAGACGACACCATTCTGTATACTTCTGGTCCCTCTTTGGACACTGTGTTAACTAACCTCCAGACGAGCTTCAATGCCATACAACTCTCCTTCCGTGGCCTACAACTGCTCTTAAACGCAAGTAAAACAAATGCATGATCTTCAACCGATTGCTGCCCGCACCTGTCCCCCCGTCCAGCATCACTACTCTGGACGGTTCTTTCTTAGATTATGTGGACAACTACAAATATCTAGGTGTCTGGTTAGACTGTAAACTTTCCTTCCAGACTCACATCAAACATCTCCAATCTAAAATTAAATCTAGAATTGGCTTCCTATTTCGCAACAAAGCATCCTTCACTCATGCTGCCAAACATACCCTCGTAAAAACTGACCATCCTACCGATCCTCGACTTCGGTGATGTCATTTACAAAATAGCCTACAATACTCTACTCAACAAATTGGATGCAGTCTATCACAGTGCCATCCATTTTGTTACCAAAGCCCCATATACCACCCACCACTGCGACCTGTACGCTCTCGTTGGCTGGCCCTCGCTTTACACTCGGCGCCATACCCACTGGCTCCAGGTCATCTACAAGTCACCTTAGCAGCACCAACCCGTAGCACGCGGTCTAGCAGGTATATCTCACTGGTCACCCCCAAAGCCAATTCCTCCTTTGGCCGACTCTCCTTCCAGTTCTCTGCTGCCAATGACTGGAACGAACTACAAAAATCTCTGAAACTGGAGACACTTATCTCCCTCACCAGCTTTAAGCACCAGCTGTCAGTTCACAGACCCCTGCACCTGTTTATAGCCCATCTGTAAATAGCCCAACCAACTACCTCATCCCCTACCGTATTTATTTATTTATCTTGTTCCTTTGCACACCAGTTTTTCTACATTGCACATTTGTCTACTGCACATCTACCATTCCAGTGTTTAAATGCTATATTGTAATTACTTTGCCACCATGGCCTATTTATTGCCTTACCTTCCTTATCCTACCTCATTTGCACTCTTTGTATATAGATTTGTTTTTTCCTACTGTATTATTGACTGTATCTTTGTTTTACTCCATGTGTAACTGTCACGATCTCCAGAAGGGACAGACCAAGGCGCAGCGAGGTATCCAGTATACATGCTTATTTTAATACACGTAACTGGGCAAAAACAACAAAATGAACGTAACGAAGATCGTGATACTGAACATAACTAAACATACACCAAGCTATGCTCAAACAATAACCCACAAACCCCTAGTGAAAACTACAAACATATATATGGTTCCCAATTAGAGGTAACGACACTCAGCTGCCTCTAATTGGGAACCATTACCCCAACATAGAAATAGAGAACCTAGAACAGAAAAAACCCTACACCAAAACAAAACAAAACACGCCAGCCTGTCTTCTCAGGCCTGGACGTGACAGTACCCCCCCCCAAAGGCGCGGACTCCGACCGCGCCAAAAGTCCATTGGGGGGGTCTTCGGGTGGGCCTTCCTGTCCCAGGTGGCGGCTCCGGTGCCGGCCGTGCTGGCTCGGGGTCCCACACCGGAGGCCCTGGCCTATTTGCCGGAACAGTTAGTTTAGGACTGGGGACCTTCTCTGGAGGTTCCGGACTG
>QNTS01004836.1:20436-33170 GCA_003317085.1 Hucho hucho
ATCATTTCCCTAGCCCGTCCCTCAGCTGTATATCATTATCCTAGACCCGTCCCTCAGCTGTATATCATTATCCTAGCCCCGTCCCTCAGCTGTGTATCATTTCCCTAGCCCCGTCCCTCAGCTGCATATCATTATCCTAGCCCCGTCCCTCAGCTGTGTATCATTTCCCTAGCCCCGTCCCTCAGCTGTGTATCATTTCCCTAGCCTCAACCATCAGCTGTATACTATAACAAGTGGTGTGGAACAAGTGTTTCAAATCACAGACTGTAGGTTTGATTTAGTGTATTCAGTGGAGAATCCTAGCAAAGAAGCTGGTATCCTCAAGATCTCTCTCAATGTGTTCCAGTCTCAGTGATCTGCCACTAATCATTTGTCTATCGGTGGATGCAATGTCATTGTCACAGATAGAACACAGGGTAATGGATGATAAATAAACAACCACTGGCTACAGATGTCAATTCAACGTCTATTCCACATTGGTTCAACATAATGGATGGTAAATGCTTTTAAATGGCTGATCTTCTGATCACAGGGTAATGGGAGTGTTTGGATGAGAGAAAAAAACAACCACTGGGCTACAGACGTCAATTCAATGTCTATTCCACATTGGTTCAACGTAATGGGCAAGGATGGGAAAGGCTTTTAAATGTCTGATCTTCTGATCACAGGGTAATCTGTCTCTATTGGCGACCACTCACAATGACCAATGATGGGAAATGCTATAGATGTATAAAGCATGCCCGACATGGAACTGTTTGGAGGAATGGTCATCATTTAGTGAAAGCTTTTAGATTCCGGGTTAGATTCTTATTCAGGGAAATACTATCAAAACAAGACGCATCCATTCTTGGCTATGTTCTTTGTAATGATGAAGAACGTTTGAATAAGGATATGTTTAAAATACAAGAGCACATTTTAGCAACAAGAGCATTAGTATATCAGGACAAATTCAAGGTTTTGAATAATGATACTTCCTATCTAAAATGCCTTATTTAGTGATAAAGCATTGAAATTGTAATAACAAATCCATTGTCATCATTGTAAATGGATGTCCTTATTATTCATCTCCGTCTACTCAAGTCCTGGTAAAGGACAGCATCACCCTGTAGTGTGTGGACAGACGCTGTGTGTGTTTTTTACAGACACGTCGTTCCGTGTCAAATCAAGAGGCTCCAACTCTGGCTGGTGGTCTGAAACCAAATCATTTGGGAGTCTAATTATGTTTAGCCTCACTCAAGCTGCCAACAGTTTTATATGAAAAAACACCATCAACGAAGGCAGAGATTAACCCAGAGTATTAGTCAGTGTCTCAAAGCGGTTACAGACACAGTTGAAGTCGGACGTTTACATACACCTTAGCCAAATGCATTTAAACTCAGTTTTTCACAATTCCTGACATTTAATCCTAGTAAAAATTCCCTGTCTTAGGTCAGTTAGGATCATTCCTTTTTTTTAAGAATGTGAAATGTCAGAATAATAGTCGAGAGAATGATTTATTTCAGCTTTTATTTCTTTCATCACACTCCCATTGGGTCAGAAGTTTACATACACTCAATTAGTATTTGGTAGCATTGCCTTTAAATTGTTTAACTTGGGTCAAACGTTTCAGGCAGCTTTCCACAAGCTTCCCACAATACGTTGGGTGGATTTTGGCCCATTCCTCCTGACAGAGCTGGTGTAACTGAGTAATTTTTGTAGGCCTCCTTGCTCGCAAATGCTTTTTCAGTTCTGATAACAAATGGGATTTCTGTGGGATTGAGGTCAGGGCTTTGTGATGGCCACTCCAATACCTTGACTTTGTTGTTCTTAAGCCATTTTGCCACAACTTTGGAAGAATGCTTGGGGTCATTGTCCATTTGGAAGACCCATTTGCGACCAAGCTTTAACTTCCTGACTGATGTCTTGAGATGTTGCTTCAATATATCCACATAGTTTTCCTTCCTCGTGATGCCATCTATTTTGTGAAGTGCACCTGTCCCTCCTGCAGCAAAGCACCCCCACAACTTGATGCTGCCACCCCCGTGCTTCACAGTTGGGATGGTGTTCTTCGGCTTGCAAGCCTCCCCCTTTTTCCTCCAAACATAATGATGGTCATTATGGCCAAACATATCTATTTTTGTTTCATCAGACCAGAGGACATTTCTCCAAAAAGTACGATCTTTGTCTCCATGTGCAGTTGCAAACTGTAGTCTGGCTTTTTTGTGGTGGTTTTGGAGCAGTGGCTTCTTCCTTGCTGAGTGGCCTTTCAGGTTATGTCGATATAGGACTCATTTTACTGTGGATATAGATACTTTTGTACCTGTTTTCTCCAGCATCTTCACAAGGTACTTTGCTGTTGTTCTGGGACTGATTTGCACTTTTCTCACCAAAGTACATTAATCTCTAGGAGACCGAATGCGTCTCCTTCCTGAGCGGTATGACGGCTGCGTGGTCCCATGGTGTTTATACTTGGGTACTATTGTTTGTACAGATGAACGTGGTACCTTCAGGCGTTTGGAAATTGCTCCCAAGGATGAATCAGACTTGTGGAGGTCTAAAGAAAAGAATCTGAGGTCTTGGCTGATTTCTTTTGATTTTCCCATGATGTCAAGCAAAGAGGCACTGAGTTTGAAGGTAGGCCTTGAAATACATCCACAGGTACACCTCCAATTGACTCAAATGATGTCAATTAGCCTATCAGAAGTTTCTAAAGCCATGACATAATTTTCTGGAATTTTCGAAGCTGTTAAAAGGCACAGTCAACTTAGTGTATGTAAACTTCTGACCCACTGGAATTGTCATACAGTGAATTATAAGTGAAATAATCTGTCTATAAACAATTGTTGGAAAAATGACTTGTGTCATGCACAAAGTAGATGTCCTAACGGACTTGCCAAAACTATAGTTTGTTAACAAGAAATTTGTGGATTGGTTGAAAAACGATTTTTAATGTCTCCAACTTAAGTGTATGTAAACTTCCGACTTCAACTGTAGATATGCTAAGCTTTGGAACGAATATCAGGATTGACCGGTTATTCATTTAAAGAACCTCTTGAGTTGCTTTTATTTATTTTTAAATGTCAGACAGTGAGTGATGCGATACTGGCAGGGATATTATTGTGTTTACATTCCAAATGGCACCATATTCCCTACATAGTTCACTACCTTTGACCAGAGCCCTATGGGGACCTAGTCAAAAGTAGTGTGCTACACAGGGAATAGGATGCCGTTTGGGCGTAGGATGCTGTCTGTCAGCTACAGTAGATTATTGTCACTGTAGCCTAACGAGGAGAAGCAGTAAAGAGACTAATTAGTAGTCATTTGAACCATCTACTTTGAGGAACGAGTCTAAATCTGTGCCTAAGTCGCTCTGTGTCTCTGCCCCAAGGAACGTCACTGCGGGTTGGGGTTAACTGGTGGTGGCAGAGCATCATGTGGTGCTGGTACGTGTCTTCATGCAAAATGCTGTAGCTAGATCCCCCTCTGGGCTACGCACAGCACTATAGCAGAACTGCCGCTATACAGAGGGGAAACTGTGGCAGAATTGCTGCTGTAACTTTGTTTTGGGACCTTGGTCAGTGTGTGTGTGTGGGGGTGTGTGCGTGCGTGCACGTGTGTGTGTGTGCCTGTTTGTGCGTGCGAATAGTCTCAATGGGTCCTAGAAGACCTACAGTATACTGGTTGGTGAAGGAGTTGTTATCATGAAATTTTACGGCACTTTTGTTTAAGAGTGTCTGTTAAGTGACTGAAATGTAAAATAAGAAGAAAAAAAAAGATTTGCATTTCAGAAATATATGAATGTCATGTTAATTTAGATTTGAGACATTGTTTATTTATGTTATACTCATATTCATGTCAGTTTGTTGTGCAACAGAGTCAGGCTATTCAACCTTTCAGAAATGCCATGAAATGTAATGCCATGTATTTAATAGGGGCGTAACTTTTAAATCAGTGACAGGAAGGCTTGTTATGCAAACTGAGATTAGGAAATTAAAAACATTTTCTCCTAATTAGAAAAAAAACAAATCATCAACCCCGCCACTTGGTTTACTATCAAGCTGCACAATACTTACGAGAGGAGTGAGGGGAACAAACACCTGATTACCATACAATATAATACATTACAATACAATACATTAAATTACAATAAAATACATTACAGTACAGTTTATTACAATACAATAAAATACAGTACAGTACATCACAATGCAATATCATACATAACAATACATTACAATACAATACCATACATTACAATACATTACATTACAATACAATACGTTACAATACATTACATTATATTACAATAAACACATTACAATACTATACATTACAATACAATGCAATACATTACAAAACAACACCATACAATACAATACAATACATTACAATACAATATATTACAATATGTTACAATACATTACACTACATTACAATACATTATTACAATACAATACATTACATTACAATACAACACATTACATTACAATACATTACAATACATTATTACAATACAATACATTACATTACAATACAACACATTACATTACAATACATTACAATACATTATTACAATACAATACAATACATTACATTACAATACAACACATTACATTACAATACAATACAATACATTACAATACATTTCAATACATTACAATACAATATCAATCAATCAATCAAATGTATTTATAAAGCCCTTCTTACATCAGCTGATGTCACAGAGTGCTGTACAGAAACCCAGCCTAAAACCCCAAACTGCAAGCAATGCAGGTGTAAAAGCACGGTGGTTAGGAAAAACTCCCTAGAAAGGCCAGAACCTAGAAAGAAACCTAGAGAGGAACCAAGCTGTGAGGGGTGGCCAGTCCTCTTCTGGCTGTGCCGGGTGCAGATTATAACAGAACATGGACAAGATTTAAAAATGTTCATAGAACAGGCAGAACAGTTGAAACTGGAGAAGCAGCACGGCCATGGGGACTGGGGACATCAAGGAGTCATCAGGCCTGGTAGGCCTTGAGGAATGGTCCTAATGCTCAGGTCCTCTGAGAGAGAGGATGCCCTGCTACAGGGCATATATATTACAATACATTACAATACAATACACTATATTACAATACATTATATTGCAATATAACGCATTACATTACATTACATTACAATACAATACAACACAAAACAACACATTACATTACATTACATTACAATACAGTACAATACAATAAAATACAATACAATACAATACAACACGATACATTAAAAAAGATTACAATACATTAATTACAATACAATACATTACAATACATTGCTAATACAATACATTACAATACAATACATTACAATACATTACATTACAATACATTACAATACATTACATTACAATACAATAAATTACAATACATTACAAAACATTACATTACAATACATTGCAATACATTACATTACAATACATTACAATATAATACATTCCAATACATGTCATTACAATACAATACATTACATTACAATACAATACAAAACAATAAAAACAATAAAACCAATAAAATACAATACAATACAACACAATACATTAAAATAGATTACAATACATTAATTACAATACAATACATTACAATACATTACAATACAATACATTACAATACATTGCAATACATTACATTACATTACAATACAATAAATTACAATACATTACAAAACATTACATTACAATACATTGCAATACATTACATTACAATACATGACAATATAATACATTCCAATACATGTCATTACAATACAATACATTACAGTACAATACATTACAATACAATACATGACATTACAATACAATACAATACAAAACAATACATTACAATACAAAACAATACATTACAATAAAATACAATACAATACAATACATTACAATACAATACACTACAATACAATATATTACAATACAATACATTACATTACATTACATTACATTACAATACAATAAATTACAATACATTACAAAACATTACATTACAATACATTGCAATACATTACATTACAATACATTACAATATAATACATTCCAATACATGTCATTACAATACAATACATTACTGTACAATACATTACAATACAATACATTACATTACAATACAATACATTACAATACATTACATTACATTACAATACAATACAAAACAATAAAAACAATAAAACCAATAAAATACAATACAATACAATACAACACAATACATTAAAATAGATTACAATACATTAATTACAATACAATACATTACAATACATTGCTAATACAATACATTACAATACAATACATTACAATGCATTACAATACATTGCAATACATTACAATACATTACATTACAATACATTACAATACATTACAAAACATTACATTACAATACATTGCAATACATTACATTACAATACATGACAATATAATACATTCCAATACATGTCATTACAATACAATACATTACAGTACAATACATTACAATACAATACATTACAATACAATACAATACAAAACAATACAAAACAATACATTACAATACAAAACAATACATTACAATACATTACAATACAATACATTACAATAAAATACAATACAATACAATACATTACAATACAATACACTACAATACAATATATTACAATACAATACATTACATTACATTACATTACATTACAATACAATAAATTACAATACATTACAAAATATTACATTACAATACATTGCAATACATTACATTACAATACATTACAATATAATACATTCCAATACATGTCATTACAATACAATACATTACTGTACAATACATTACAATACAATACATTACATTACAATACATTACATTACATTACAATACAATACATTACAATACAATACATTACATTACATTACAATACAATACAATACATTACAATACAATACACTACAATACAATATATTACAATACAATACATTACAATACATTACATTACAATACAATACAATACAATACAATGCAATACAATACAATACAATACAATACAATACAATACAATACAATACAAGACATTTGACACAATTCATACTGATACAATTCATACTGCACTCCTTGTACCGCAATAAACATGACAGCAATTGCCTTTCTTTTTCACTTTTGATATTTTATGGTCATGTGACTATAGCCTGTAGAAGGTCATAGAGTCATTGTAGAGACATCTGTAACAGGACATAGTGTCATTGTTGAGACATCTGTAGCCGGACATAGTGTCATTGTAGAGACATCTGTAGCAGGGCATCGTGTAATTGTGGAGACATCTGTAGCAGGACATACTGTCATTGTAGAGATATCTGTAGCAGGGCATCGTGTAATTGTGGAGACATCTGTAGCAGGACATAGTGTCATTGTGGAGACATCTGTAGCAGGACATAGTTTCATTGTAGAGACATCTGTAGCAGGGCATTGTGTCATTGAGGAGACATCTGTAGCAGGACATAGTGTCATTGTAGAGACATGCTGCTGTAGGCCCTACTTGGTTGGTGACAGAAGCAACAGATCATCAGCAAACAGTAGACATTTGACTGGGGTCTGTTGGGTTGGTGGTTCCTGCTCTCTGTCACACCTCAGTTTTCTCACATCCTCCTTCAGTGCCATGCGTCCCTCTCCTTAAGTTCTCTCACCTCAGTCCTTAGAGCGGCCAGCTCTCTCAGACGGCCGTCCATCTCCACCTTCTGCCCTCCTGGTCTTGTTAGGGGGAATGTTGTTGTGCTGGTCTGTTTTGTGGGTTTGTTCTGTTTGTATTGTGTGGTCTAGCTATCTGAGCTCCACCATGTCTCTCTCTCTCTCTCTCTCTCTCTCTCTCTGTGTGTCTGTCTGTGTCATTGTAGAGACATGCTGCTGTAGGCCCTCCTTGGTTGGTGACAGAAGCAACAGATCATCAGCAAACAGTAGACATTTGACCACAGATTTTAGTAGGGTGAGGCCGGGTGCTGCAGACAGTTCTAGTGCCCTCGCCAATTTGTTGATATATATGCTGAAGAGGGTGGGCCTTAAGCTGCATCCCTGTCTCACCCCACGGCCCTGTGGGAGGAAATGTGTGTGTTTTTTGCCTATTTTAACCGGACACTTGTTGTTTGTTTACATGGATTTTATAATGTTACATGTTTTTCCCCCAAAACCACTTTCCATCAATTTGTATAGCAGACCCTCATGCCAAATGGAGTCTTTTTTTTTTATCAACGAAGCATGAGAAGACTTCGCCTTTGTTTTGGTTGGTTTGTTTGTTTGTCAATTAGGGTGTGCCAGGTGAATACATGGTCTGTTGTATGATAATTTCGTAAAAAGCTAATTTGATATTTGCTCAGTACATTGTTTTCACTGAGGAAATGTACAAGTCTGCTGTTAATGATAATGCAGAGGATTTTACCAAGGTTGCTGTTGATGCATATCCCACGGTAGTTATTGAGGTCAAATTTGTCTCCATACTTCCTCAATTAACATAATTTCATAACCAGCACAGGTGTCACAAAACTCAAAAATAGCGCTAAAAGAAATCACTTACTTTTGAAGAACTTCGTCTGATGGCAATCCAAAGGGTCCCAGCTACACAATAAATTGTTGTTTTGTTTGATAAAGTCTGTCACGACTTCCGCCGAAGTCGGTCCCTCTCCTTGTTCGGGCGGCGTTCTGCGGTTGACGTCACCGGCTTTCTAACCATCGCCGATCCACTTTTCATTTTCCACTTGCTTTGTCTTTGGTTTTTACACACCTGGTTTCAATTCCCCAATTACATGTTCATTATTTAACCCTCTGTTTCCCCCATGTTTGTGTGCGTAATTGTTTCAATTGATGTCCGTCCATTTGGTGGGCTTGAATTTTGTTTCTACTTTGTAAAAGTTTGAGTAAACTACGTTGTGTTGCTCATCTCTGCTGTCCTGCGCCTGACTCTTTTTGCACTGCTACACCAAGCCTTCTGACAAAGTCCCTCTTTATATCCCAAAAACCCTGTTTGGTTGGTGTGTTTTTTTTCAGTAATCCACCTGTTCAAAGGCGTTCAAACGTGCAGACAAATAAATCCCAAAAGTACCGGTCGAAACAAGTCAAACAACGTTTCTAATCAATCCTCAGGTACCCTAATATGTAAATAAACAATATTTCAGACGGAAAATAGCCTGTTCAATAGAAAAGAAAAATAACGAAGAGCGTGCACACAGCGCCTAACAGTTGAGTCTTTTTCACGAGACACCAGGAAGAGCTCCTATTTCTTGTTCGTTTTTCAAAAAACAAGCCTGAAACCATGTCTAAAGACTGTTGACATCTAGTGGAAGCCATAGGAACTGCAATCTGGGAGCTAAATCCCTTTGTAGTGAATAGCAAGTCAATGGAAAAACTGACATCAAAAAATCAAATTTTCCAGATAGATTTTCCTCTGGTTTTTCACGTCATATCAGTTCTGTCATACTCACAGACATTATTTTAACAGTTTTAGAAACTTCAGAGTGTTTTCTATTTGCATATCCTAGTTTCTGGGCCTGAGTAACAGGCATTTTACTTTGGGCATGCCAGACTCTCCGAACTTCCGAACACTGCCCCCTAGCCCTAACAGGTTAAAGAGTTTTAGTATAGCCTATTGGAATTTATTGTCTGTATATTTTATAATTTAATTGAGGATACCATCAACACCACAGGCCTTTTTGGGTTGGAGGGATTTTATTTTGTCCTGTAGTTCATTCAAGGTTATTAGAGATTCCAGTGGGTTCTTGTAGTCTTTAATAGCTGATTCTAAGATTTGTATTTGATCATGTATATGTTTTTGCAGTTTGTTCTTTATTATAGGGCCAAAAAGATTGGAGAAGGGGTTTATCCATACATCTCCATTTTGGATAGATAATTCTTTGCGTTGTTGTTTGTTTAGTGTTTTCCAATTTTCCCAGAAGTGGTTAAAGTCTATGGATTCTTCAATTACATTGAGCTGATTTCTGGCGTGCTGTTCCTTCTTTTTCCGTAGTGTATTTCTGTATTGTTTTAGTGATTCACCATAGTGAAGGCGTAGACTCAGGTTTTCTGGGTCTCTATGTTTTTGGTTGGACAGGTTTCTCAATTTCTTTCTTAGGTTTTTGCATTCTTCATCAAACCATTTGTCATTGCTGTTCATTTTCTTCGGTTTTCTGTTTGACATTTTTTATTTGATAGGGAAGCTGAGAGGTCAAATATACTGTTTAGGTTTTCAACTGCCAGGTTTACACCTTCACTATTACAGTGAAACATTTTGTCCAGGAAGTTGTCTAAAAGGGATTGAATTTGTTGTTGCCCAATAGTTTTTTGGTAGATTTCCATACTGCTGTTCTTCCATCTATAACATTTCTTAATTTTATTCATCTCCTTTGGCTTTGATGCCTCATGATTGAGCAAAGCTCTGTTCAAGTAGAGTGTGATTTTGCTGTGATCTGATAGGGGTGTCAGTGGACTGACTGTGAATGTTCTGAGAGACTCTGGGTTGAGGTCAGTGATAAAGTAGTCTACAGTACTACTGCCAAGAGATGAGCTATATGTGTACCTCCCATTGGAGTCCCCTCAAAGCCTACCATTGACTATGTACGTACCCAGCGTGCGACAGAGCTGCAGGAGTTGTGACCCGTTTTTGTTGGTTATGTTGTCATAGTTGTGCCTAGGGGGGCATATAGGGGAGAGAATGC
The DNA here is from genome assembly GCA_003317085.1 of Hucho hucho. Taxonomy (NCBI): domain Eukaryota; kingdom Metazoa; phylum Chordata; class Actinopteri; order Salmoniformes; family Salmonidae; genus Hucho; species Hucho hucho. The sequence continues at coordinate 31,088 of QNTS01004836.1, forward strand.
TGTCCCTTCCAGGTAGGTAGGTGTTTGTCCCCCTGGGTGCTGAGGGTGTCAGGTTCTTGTCTAGTTCTGGCATTTAGGTCGCCACAGACTAGTACATGTCCCTGGGCCTGGAAATGTTTGACCTCCCCCTCTAAGATGGAGAAGCTGTCATCGTTAAAGTATGGGGATTCTATTGGGGGTATATCGGTAGCACACATGAGGAAAGTTTTCTCTTTTGAAATGATTTCCTTATTCATTTCTAGCCAGATGTGAAATGTTCCTGTTTTGACTAATTTAATAGAGTGGGTTAGGTCTGCTCTATACCGGTGCTGGTCCTTCGGGAGGGGGTCTTGCAGGTCGGAGAGTGTGTCTCGCTGTTCTCGGCGGGGTGTCCGTTGCTCTGTTGCTCCTGTGTGAGGTGCTGGGGCTGCGGTTGAGGGTGACTTCCTTCAGGGTCCTGGCAAAAGTTGGGATTGCTGCCTTGTAGAGGTGGACCTGGTCATAAAGGCTGTTCAAGTCCAGGGTGGAGTGGTGGGCCAGGTAGACATTAGGTTTTGAGGTACAGTCTCCGGAAATGCTTGCATTCACCTGCTGTATGGCGGCAGGGTGAACGTATTTTCGTGGTAGCAGGGTGGAGATAACCACTTGTGCGTTGGGGAAAGTGGAAGAAGCTTTTTCAATCACTTCCTTGAGTGTTGTTGCCACCCTTTCCTGCTGGGCCCTCAGGTCATTTGTGCATGTGTGATTTAGGATGTGGCTGGGGGACCTTAGTCTGTCCTCTGACAACAGCTCCTGGACATGCCTAGTGTTTGGGCACCAGAGCTTAGCCACTTTGTGTTTGGGAAAAAGTTTTTCCTCTTGAATGTATTTGCAATGAGTCAATGAGGAGCACAATCTCTGGCTTTTGTGTGTCCTAAGTGGATGTGTGGGAGTTGTCAAGAGAGCAATCAGTGGAGCTAACTGGGGGGCTGTAAGGAGGGGGTGGGGTCTGTTGGGTTGGTGGTTCCTGCTCTCTGTCACACCTCAGCTTTCTCAGCTCCTCCTCCAGTGCCATGTGTCCCTCTTTAAGTTCTCTCACCTCAGTCCTTAAGAGCGGCCAGCTCTCTCAGACGGCCGTCCATCTTCACCTTCTGCCCTCCGGGTCTTGTTGGGGGGGGTGTTGTTGTGCTGGTCTGAGAGAGAGAGAGAGAGAGAGAGAGAGAGAGAGAGAGAGAGAGAGAGAGAGAGAGTCTCAGTCTCTCGCTCTCTCCCTTTCTCTCTCTCGCTTTCCCCTCTCTGTCTCTCTCTCATCTCCTTACCACAGCATAATGAGAGTAGAGAAGGATGATCTGTGTGAATTCTTGAGAAGGTATTCATGAGCTCAATGAATTGATTTCCTCACTGATACGGTGGTAGGTTATATCTGTATATTTATGTGTTTGCTGATGGAGGGTTGGAGAGTGTAAAAAATTGATTGACTTCTTGTTGTGAGATTAAGGTTGTTTCTCTATCCCCATTCTGGTTGATGATCAACCCTCTCAACTTTCCCCATTCTGGCTGATGATGAGCCCCCTCAAGTCAACGGTCACTCCTTGTGATTGGCATTGCTTACTGTTTGTAATGCCTGTTCTTTGTATTGGAGATAAGGAGATGTTGGAGCTTGCATTTTTTCCTGATGTGCCACCATGACAGCCACATCTTACTACTTGCTAGTGGTAATGTGTGCAACAGTAATGCATTATATTGGTAATGTGTGCAACAGTAATGCATTATATTGGTAATGCATGCTAATAGTAATGCATTATATTGGTAATGTGTGCTAACAGTAATGCATTATATTGGTAATGTGTGCAACAGTAATGCATTATATTGCTAATGTGTGCTAACAGTAATGCATTATATTGCTAATGTGTGCAACAGTAATGCATTATATTGGTAATGTGTGCAACAGTAATGCATTATATTGGTAATGTATGCTAATAGTAATGCATTATATTGGTAATGTGTGCTAACTGTAATGCATTATATTGGTAATGTGTGCTAATAGTAATGCATTATATTGGTAACATGTGCTAACAGTAATGCATTATATTCGTAATGTGTGCAACAGTAATGCATTATATTG
>QNTS01004836.1:34122-48252 GCA_003317085.1 Hucho hucho
AACAGTAATGCATTATATTGGTAATGTGTGCAACAGTAATGCATTATATTGGTAATGTGTGCTAACAGTAATGCATTATATTGGTAATGTGTGCAACAGTAATGCATTATATTTGTAATGTGTGCTAACAGTAATGCATTATATTGGTAATGTGTGCTAACAGTAATGCATTATATTGGTTATGTGTGCAACAGTAATGCATTATATTGCTAATGTGTGCTAACAGTAATGAATTATATTGCTAATGTGTGCAACAGTAATGCATTATATTGGTAATGTGTGCTAACAGTAATGCATTACATTGGTAATGTGTGCAACAGTAATGCATTATATTGGTAATGCGTGCTAACAGTAATGCATTATATTGGTAATGTGTGCTAACAGTAATGCATTATATTGGTCATGTGTGCTAACAGTAATGCATTACATTGGTAATGTGTGCAACAGTAATGCATTATATTGCTAATGTGTGCTTCCAGTAATGCATGTTGTTTGTAATGTCAAAGACACCATTATTAGTCAGTTGTACAACCGAATGCCTTCAACTGAAATGTGTCTTCCGCATTTAACCCTACCCCTCTGAATCAGAGAGGTGCAGGGGGCTGCCTTAATCGACATCCACATCTTCGGCGCCCGGGGAACAGTGGGTTAACTGCCTTGTTCAGTAATGCATTAGATAGGTAATGTGTGCTAACAGTAATGCATTATATTGGTAATGTGTGCTAACAGTAATGCATTATATTGGAAATGTGTGCTTCCAGTAATGCATGTTGTTTGTAATGTAGATAAGGAGAGCCTGGGCCTCCCACATCCTGATATGTCGTCATCTCTGTCTCTGATTCTAATGTAGATAAGGAGAGCCTGGGCCTCCCGCATCCTGATACGTCGTCACCTCTGTCTCTGATTGTAATGTAGATAAGGAGAGCCTGGGCCTCCCGCATCCTGATACGTCGTCACCTCTGTCTCTGATTGTAATGTAGATAAGGAGAGCCTGGGCCTCCCACATCCTGATACGTCGTCACCTCTGTCTCTGATTGTAATGTAGATAAGGAGAGCCTGGGCCTCCCACATCCTGATACGTTGTCACCTTTGTCTCTTGGTCACATTCCTCTTAATCTTTAGTGTTCTATTTGAAATGAACAGTGTCTGTAATGCAGAAAAGAGAGGCTGTGTTGGGATGTGAGTGTAGATCGTTTTCTGTGTTACACAACAAAAGGGTTTCAAACTGATTTTATCGAACTACTAGTCACTTCTACTCCTCTCCGTTTTCATCTCCTCCTTTCTAACATTCACTCTCTTTTTCCACTCTTTCTTCTTCTTACAGCTCCTCTACTTTACTTGGCCTCTGGTCATGCACTTCTACTCATTATCTTTTTGGGCCTCCTGCCCACTCCTCTTCTCCTCCTCGTCCGGATCCATCAGTCTGTTCATCAGGAGAGTATTGAATTAACTGTACATCTCTACAGAGACTTCTCCCCCCACTTTCCCACTCTCTCGCATTCCCAACTGGGAGACTCAAAGTATTCTTCCCCCAATTTCCCACTCTCTCGCAGTCCCAACTGGGAGACTCAAAATATTTAAGTGCCTTTGAAAGGGGCATGGTAGTAGGTGCCAGGCGCACCGGTTTGAGTGTGTCAAGAACTGCAACGCTGCTGGGTTTTTCACGTTCAACAGTTTCCCGTGTGTATCAAGAATGGTCCACCACCCAAAGGACACCCAGTCAACTTGACACAACTGTGGGAAGCATTGGGAGTAAACATGGGCAAGCATCCATGCCCCGACAAATTGAGACTGTTTTGAGGAAAACAAGGGGTGCAACTCATTAGGAGGGTGTATTTTATGGATAAAGTCTGCTATGCTAAGTGTGTGTTAATATTCTAGTAATTCAGCTTGAGTAGAAAGTGTTAAGGTCTTGGTTAAATGCATCTAAAAATACACTGTAGCAATTATGGCTTGGTGTATCTGGCTGTGATTTCCCTGACAAATTGATTATCTCAGCACACATTGTGGGAGACCAGTGGTGATAACTGATTTGTACGGTTGATTTTAAAAGATGATGTTTCCCATTAAATGCCATCGATGTCATAATATATTTTAGGTCCCGTTTGGCCCACATTCTTAACCTGCAAAATGTGCTGCAGAAATGATCTTGCCGAATCTAGTCAATTTCTTATTGTTTAATTGGATCAGGGTTAAATGTATGGCTATAACTATATTGTACAGATGTCAAATCAAATCAAATGTATTTATAAAGCCCTTCTTACATCAGCTGATGTCACAGAGTGCTGTACAGAAACCCAGCCTAAAACCCCAAACAGAGAGCAATGCACGTGTAAAAGCACAGAGAATTTTCCTGCACAACAGTAGTAAAAAGGCTTCCAAAGTTTGTAATGTCCACTTTAAAACGCAAATGTATCAATTCCTACAAAAATGCGTTCGTTAATTAGAATCCCCATGGGATAACTACCAGACTGGGATTACCGCCAGACTGGGATCACTACCAGACTGGGATTAGTACCAGACTGGGATTACTACCAGACTGGGATTACTACCAGACTGGGATTACCACCAGACTGGGATCACTACCAGACTGTGATTAGTACCAGACTGGGATTACTACCAGACTGGGATTACTACCAGACTGGGATTACTACCAGACTGGGATTACTACCAGACTGGGATTAGTACCAAACTGGGAATACTACCAGACTGGGATTAGTACCAGACTGGGATTACTACCAGACTGGGATCAAATCAAATCAAAGTTTATTTGTCACGTGCGCCGAATACAACAGGTGTAGACCTTACAGTGAAATGCTTACTTACAGGCTCTAACCAACAGTGCAAAAAAGTATTAGGTGAACAATAGGTAAGTAAGGAAATAAAACAACAGTAAAAAGACAGGCTATATACAGTAGCGAGGCTACATACAGACACCGGTTAGTCAGGCTGATTGAGGTAGTATGCACATGTAGCTATGGTTAATGTGACTATGCATATATGATGAACAGAGAGTAGCAGTAGTGTAAAAAAGGGGTTGGCGGGTGGTGGGTGGCGGGACACAATGCAGATAACCCGGTTAGCCAATATGCGGGAGCACTGGTTGGTCGGCCCAATTGAGATAGTATGTTCATGAATCTATAGTTAAAGTGACTATGCATATATGATAAACAAAGAGTAGCAGCAGCATAAAAAGAGTGGTGGGGGGGGGGGCACACAATGCAAATAGTCCGGATAGCCATTTGATTACCTGTTCAGGAGTCTTATGGCTTGGGGGTAAAAACTGTTGAGAAGCATTTTTGTCCTAGACTTGGCTCTCCGGTATCGCTTGCCATGCGGTAGCAGAGAGAGCAGTCTATGACTGGGTTGGCTGGGGTCTTTGACAATTTTTAGGGCCTTCCTCTGACACCGCCTGGTGTAGAGGTCCTGGATGGCAGGCAGCTTAGCCCAAGTGATGTACTGGGCCGTACACACTACCCTCTGTAGTGCCTTGCGGTCAGAGGCCGAGCAATTGCCGTACCAGGCAGTGATGCAATCAGTCAGGATGCTCTCGATGTTGCAGCTGTAGAACCTTTTGAGGATCTCAGGACCTATGCCAAGTCTTTTTAGTTTCCTGAGGGGGAATAGGCTTTGTCGTGCCCTCTTCACGACTGTCTTGGTGTGTTTGGACCATTCTAGTTTGTTTTTGATGTGGACACCAAGGAACTTGAATCTCTCAACCTGCTCCACTACAGCCCCGTCAAAGAGAATGGAGGCGTTCTCGGTCCTTCAATTCCTGTAGTCCACAATCATCTCCTTAGTCTTGGTTACGTTGAGGGAGAGGTTGTTATTCTGGCACCACCCGGCTAGGTCTCTGAACTCCTCCCTATAGGCTGTCTCGTCATTGTTGGTGATCAGGTCTACCACTGTTGTGTCGTCTGCAAACTTAATGATGGTGTTGGAGTCGTGCCTGGCCATGCAGTCGTAGTTGAACAGGGAGTACAGGAGGGGACTGAGCACGCACCCCTGGGGAGCTCCAGTGTTGAGGATCAGCGTGGCAGATGTGTTGCTACCTACCCTGACCACCTGGGGGCGGCCCATCAGGAAGTCCAGGATCCAGTTGCAGAGGGAGGTGTTTAGTCCCAGGATCCTTAGCTTAGTGGATGAGCTTTGAGGGTACTATGGTGTTGAACGCTGAGCTGTAGTCAATGAATAGCATTCTCACAGAAGTGTTCCTTTTGTCCAGGTGGGAAAGGGCAGTGTGGATGCAATAGAGATTGTATCATCTGTGGATCTGTTTGGGCTGTATGCAAATTGGAGTGGGTCTAGGGTTTCTGGGGTGATGGTGTTGATGTGAGCCATTACCAACCTTTCAAAGCACTTCATGGCTACGGGCGTGAGTGCCACGGGTCTGTAGTCATTTAGGCAGGTTGCCATTGTGTTCTTGGGCAGAGGGACTATGGTTGTCTGCTTGAAACATGTTGGTATTACAGACTCAATCAGGGACATGTTGAAAATGTCAGTGAAGATACCTGCCAGATGGTCAGCACATGCCCGGAGCACACATCCTGGTAATCCATCTGGCCCCGCAGCCTTGTGTATGTTGACCTGTTTAAAGGTCTTACTCACGTCGGCTACGGAGAGCGTGATCACACAGTCGCCCGGAACAGCTGATGCTCTCATGCATGCCTCAGTGTTGCTTGCCTCAAAGCGAGCATAGAAGTGATTTAGTTTGTCTGGTAGGCTCGTGTCACAGGGCAGCTCGCAGCTGTGCATCCCTTTGTAGTCTCTAATAGTTTACAAGCCCTGCCACAGAAGACGAGCGTCAGAGCCGGTGTAGTATGATTCAATCTTAGCCCTGTATTGACGCTTTGCCTGTTTGATGGTTCGTCGCAGGGCATAGCAGGATTTCTTGTAAGCTTCCGGGTTAGAGTCCCGCACCTTGAATGTGGCAGCTCTACCCTTTAGCTCAGTGCGAATGTTGCCTGTAATCCATGGCTGTAATCCATGATTACTACCAGACTGGGATTAGTACCAGACTGGGATTACTACCAGACTGGGATTACTACCAGACTGGGATTACCATCAGACTGGGATTACCACCAGACTGGGATTACCACCAGACTGGAATTACTACCAGACTGGGATTACTACCAGACTGGGATTACTACCAGACTGGGATAGAAGGAAAATGAGAAAACATGTCTTTAAGGGTTAAGGGAAACGCTATGTCCACAAATGTTTCACAATGTTTAGTTTTTTAATCAGAAATTATTATTTATGGTTACCTTCACGTGTGTGTAAAATATTACTGTTCTCATATGTTTTTTTTTTTTTTTTTATGATTTAGCAAAACGCTATATATTCATTGTTTAGCTGAAATTGAATGTTTGTGTAAATTTTACTGTGATAGGTGGTTGTCTCACCTAACTATCTTAAGATGAATGCCATTAATGCAAATCATTCTGGATTAAAGCATCTACTACATTACTAAAATGTAAATGTAAATGTACAGATCTTGTAGTACTGTATTGAATTACTTAAAAAGTATATATAAGTATTGTCACAAATGTATCATTTGTACAGTTCTTTATAAAAAAGGCTATTATTATTAAGTTATTTGTTACATTCCACTGTGTAAAACCTATCAATACTAGGCCTATTTAAACTTATAGACTTTATAGTGAAATGCTTACTTACAATAACCAACAATGCAGAGTTAAATAGTGAGAAAAAATGTACAAATAAAACAAGTAAATAGTAGCAAAATAAAATAATAATAACAAGGCTATATAGAAGCAGTACCGATACCGAGTCACTCTGCAGGGGTACAAGGTCATTGAGGTAATATGCACATGTAGGTAGGGGTAAAAGTGACCAAGCAATCAGGAAAGAGGCGTATGTGAAGAGTGTAAGCGTATGTAGAGGGGTTAAATACTGTATGTGTATGTAAAAAAATATATAGATTTCTTGAGTTTTTATATCTCCTGGATTTAGGACAGACACTTTAAAACCTTGTTTCTTATGATATATTTTTTGCTGTCCTTTGCCATGTCTGAATGTGTTATTCAATGCGCTTCTATGGGCTGTCGTAGTAAAGGCCAAAAGAAAAATTGTGTGAAATAATTTTCTAATATTTTTTGGAGGATATCTGAAGGGGTCCTAAAATTCAAAATCAATTAACTAAATGATCCAGAGTATGACCATCTTTAAACAATTCCATATGTCAGCTTAGTACCCCATCCCCCAATGTCTTAGACTAAAGAATTAAAGGTCTTATTCACATTGGCTACGTCCGGAACAGCTGGTGCTCTCATGCATGGTTCAGTGTTTTCTTGCCTCGAAGCCGGCATAGAAGACATTTAGCACATCTGGTTGGCTTGCGTGCTGGGTTTCCAGTTGCAATCTGTGATAGTTTGCAAGCCCTGCCACATCCGATCAGTGTCAGAGCTGGTGTAGTAGGATTCAATCTTGATCCTGTATTGACGCTTTGCCTGCTTCATGGTATTTCTCTGAGAGTGAGGCGGATATATAGCATTTAGCTAAAAAACATGATTATTTGTCACTCTGAAATGAAACCATCAAGTGATAGATTGTGCACATTTGCGCATGTGACTAGATAGATTTCCCAAAACACCCTGTAGGCCAAGCTAGGCAATTATTTCCTCCTCTTTCAACCAAAGTTTTTCAATCTGAATCGATTCCAAGTACCACTCTACTGCTGACCTTTAGGATGTGTTCACTTGATTACTTGTTTAAACAGAATAACTTCTCCCTCTTTCTCTCTCTCTCTCTCCCTCTCTCACCCCCCTCTATCTCCCCCATCCCCTCTCTTGCTCTCGCTTTCTCTTTCGCTCTCTCTCTAAACCCCTCCCTCTCTCTCTCTCTCTCTCTCTCTCTGTCTCTCTCTGTCTCTCTCTTTGTGTCACCTGTTGGAATCACGTGTTGACATCTTCAGGTCATTGATCGTAATATGCCTGGTGTGTTTGTACGTGCAAGCGAGCGCGTGTGTGTGAACCAGATTTAAAACCTGGCTCACCAGCGGCAAGGGTGGAAACATTCCCCAGGTTCAATTTCCCTCCCAGGCAGAGCAGGGCAGAACCAGGTAATGAAGTCTGTAGTAAGGTTAGGACACACACACACACACAAAGACACACACACACACACACACACACGAAGACACACACAAACTATCACACACACAAACACACACACTCTCTCTCTGTTATTCTCTTTCCTTCCATTATGTATAACCTTGACCCTGAAGGTTGACCCTGAAGGTTGACCCTGAAGGCTGCCCCTGAAGGTTGCCCCTGAAGGTTGCCCCTGAAGGCTGCCCCTGAAGGTTGCCCGTGATGGTTGCCCCTGAAGGTTGCCCGTGATGGTTGATCCTGAAGTTGACGCTGAAGGTTGACCCTGATGGTTGCCCCTGAAGGTTGACCCTGAAGGTTGACCCTAAATGTTGCCCTTGAAGGTTGCCCCTGAAGGTTGCCCCTGAAGGTTGCCCATGATGGTTGCCCCTGAAGGTTGAGCCTGATGGTTTACCCTGAAGTTTGACCCTGATGGTTAACCATTGACCCTGAAGGTTACCTCACTGAACAAACTTGTCATTAATAATGTGGTTTCGTGGTGTTTCTCTGCTAGAGAGGTTCTCCCCTCCATTCCTCTCCTTCTTTCTCTCCCTTCTTCTTACCAGGTCAAAATGATGACCTGTGAAATAGGGGTTCTGCTGGTTGCAATGTTTAGTTAGTGTATGCTTTCATGTTTGGGTACTGTATGATTTAATGTCTGGGTACTGTATGATTTAATGTCTGGGTATTGTATGATTTAATGTCTGGGTATTGTATGATTTAATGTCTGGGTACTGTATGATTTCATGTCTGGGTATTGCATGATTTCATGTCTGGGTATTGCATGATTTCATGTCTGGGTACTGTATGATTTAATGTCTGGGTACTGTATGATTTCATGTCTGGGTATTGTATGGTTTCATGTCTGGGTATTGCATGATTTCATGTCTGGGTATTGTATGATTTAATGTCTGGGTACTGTATGGTTTCATGTCTGGATTACTGTATGATTTCATGTCTGGGTATTGTATGATTTCATGTTTGCCAAAGAACATTGTTGGGGTTCTGATTTAAAACAGGTCAACATTCACAAAGCCACGGGCCAGACGGATTACCAGGACGTGCACTCAAAGCATGCGAGGACCAACTGGGCAGTGTCTTCACTGACATTTTCAACCTCTCCCTGACTGTTGATCCTCAACACTGGGTCCCCTCAGGGGTGGGTGCTCAGTTCCCATCTGTACTCCCTGTTCACCCACGACTGCGTGGCCAAACACGACTCCAACCCCATCATTAAGTTTGCTGATGACACAACAGTGATAGGCCTGATTACCGTCAACGATGAGACCAACCTCTCCCTCAATGTGAGCAAGACAAAGGAGCTGATTGTGGACTACAGGAAAAGACGTGCCGAACAGGTCCCCAATAACATCTACACCTGTTGTATTCGGCGCATGTGACAAATAAAGTTTGATTTGATTTCAATTTCTTTTTTAAGGTAATGTTGCTGTTTGCTTGAGTTATTGGAAATGGATGGGAATTTCATGCGGTCGTGGTTCTGTCTAATAATTTGCATTCCCAGGAATTTGTTCTGGACTGTGAAGAGACTCCTGGTGGCATGTCTTGTGGGGTATGTGTGGGTGTCTGAGATGTATGCTATTTGGTAATGCAGACAATCTGGATTTTTCATCACAGTAATATTTCTCATAAAAACTACAAGAGATGCAGTTCATCTCTCGTCAACCCTGAACCAGGAAAGACTGACATGCATGTTGTTGATGGTAGTTCTATATGTGCATTTAAGGGCAAGGTGTGCTGCTCTGTTCTGAGCCAGCTGCAGCTTTGCTAGGTCTTTCTTTGCTGCACTTGACCATATTACCGGACAGTAATCAATATGGGGCAAGATCATAGCCTAGTACAGTTGATAAAAAAAACACACAACATACACTATACATACAAAAGTATGTGGACACCCATTAAAATGTGTGGATTTGTCAGTCACACCCGTTATTGACAGGTGTATAAAATCGAAAAGATAGCCATGCAATCTCCATAGATGAAACAATGGCAGTAGAATACTAAAGTGACTTTCAACGTGGCACAGTCATAGGATGCCACCTTTCCAACAAGTCAGTTCGTCAAATTTCTGCTCTGCTAGAGCTGCCCCGGTCAACTGTAAGTCGTGCTATTGTGAAGTGGAAAGGTCTAAGAGCAACAACGGCTCAGCCGTGAAGTGGTAGGCAACACAAGCTCACAGAACGGGACAGCCGAGTGCTGAAGCGCGTAGCACGTAAAAAATGGTCTGTCCTCGGTTGCAACACTCACTGCCTCTGGAAGCAACGTCAGCACAATAACTGTTAGTCGGGAGCTTCATGAAATGGATTTCCATTGCTGAGCAGCAGCACACAAGCCTAAGATCACCATGAGCAATGCCAAGCGTCGGCTGGAGTGGTGTAAAGCTCGCCGCCATTGGACTCTGGAGCAGTGGAAACGTGTTCTCTGGAGTGATGAATCATGCTTCACCATCTGTCAGTCCGACTTACGAATCTGGGTTTGGCAGATGCCAGGAGAATGCTACCTGCCCCAATGTATAGTGACAACTGTAAAGTTTGGTGGATGAGGACTAATGGTCTGGGGATGTTTTTCATGGTCCGGACGAGGCCCCTTAGTTCCAGTGAAGGGAAATATTAACATTACAGCATACAATGACATTCTAGACAATTCTATGCTTCCAACTTTGTGCCAACAGTTTGGGGAAGGCCCTTTCCTGTTTCAGCATGACAATGCCCCCATGCATAAAGCGAGGTCCATACAGAAATGGTTTGTCGAGATCGGTGTGGAAGAACATGACTGGCCTGCACAGATCCCTGACCTCAACCCCATCGAACACCTTTGGGATGAATTGGAACGGCGTCTGTGAGTCAGGCCTAATTGCCCAACATCAGTGTTGACCTCTCTAATGATCTTGTGACTGAATGGAAGCAAGTCCTCGCAGCAATGTTCCAACATCTAGTGGAAAGCCTTCCCAGAAGAGTGGAGGCTATTATAGCATCAAAGGGGGGGACCATCTCCATATTAATGCCCATGATTTTGGAATGAGATGTTCGACGAGCAGGTGTCCACATACTTTTGGTCAGGTAGTTCATTTCATAACAGACATACCACTCCCCATCTTCACAACAACTTTGTCAATATGACTTGAGCATGATAATTGACCATCCAATGTTATACCTAGGAGTTTATCTTCTTCAACTGGCTCAAAGGATAACAACCTTTATACACAACTCCAGTTGAGGTTTAGGTCTCAGATCATGTTTTTTAACCAAATACAATGCTTTTAGTTTTAGATATATGACTAACTCTTTATCTAGAATTTTTTGTGAGCTCACTGGCTTTGGCTGCCAACATGTAGAGTGGGGAATCATCTGCGTACATAGTCATTCTATCTTTGTGGAAGACCAGTGGCAAATCATTTGTAAAAATAGAGAAGAGTGACGGCCCAAGGCAACTGCACTTAGGGAAACCACCATATACTTAATGTCTGATGTTAAGAGAAGCTTCCATTGAAGAACACTCTCTGGGTCCTATTAGATGAGTAACTCTCCAACCATGTGATGGCAGGTGATATAGAGCGATAAGAGTTTTTTTTTTTCCAATAACAATTTATGATCAATAACATCAAAGGCTGCAGTGAAATCTAACAATAATAGTTCCAACTATCATCTTATTAGCCATTTATTTTTTAACCAATAATCTGTCATCTGTTATCAGTGCAGTACCAGTTGAGTGCACTTCTCAATATGCCTGCTAAAGGCAGTAGGTAACAAGTCCTCTGAAAAAAATAGCTTCTTCATCCATTTACTAAGAACAGGCAGCAAATTGATTGGGTGGCTGTTGGAGCCAGCAAAAGGGTGCTTTACTATTTTTAGGCAGTGGAATTACTTTAGCTTCCTTCCACGCCTGTGGACACACACTCCTTTAGGCTTTGGTTAAAGCTACTGCAAATCAGGGTGGCAATACAGTCTGCTACCATACAGTCTTCTACCAATACAGTCTGCTACCAATAGTTTCCCATCAAGGTTTTCTATACCTCGTGGCTTATCATTATTGATGGATAACAATAGTTTTCCCAGGGCCTCCTGAGTGGTACAGCGGTCTGAGGCACCTGCATCGCAGCGCTGAGGCGACACTACAGCCTCGGGTTTGAACCAAGGCCGGCCTTGACCGGGAGCCCCATAGGGTGACTCACAATTGGCCCAGCGTCGTCTGGGTTAAGGGAGGGTTTGGCTGGGGGGATATCCTTGGCTCATCGTGCTCTAGTGACTCCTTGTGGCTTGCCGGGCGCCTGCAAGCCTCCCGGTCGTCAGGTTCATCCGACACATTGATGTGGGTTAAGCGAGCAGTGTGTTAAGAAGCAAAGCGTTTTGGCGGGTCATGTTTTGGCGGGTCTCTCCTGAGCCCGTTGGGGAGTTGCAGCGATGAGACAAGACTGTAACTACCAATTGGATACCACAAAAGTGGGGAGAAAAAGGGGGTAAAACAAATCACTGTAGTTTTTCCACTTCTTCCTCTTGACCAAATTCAGAACAGCAATCTCTCTCTTTCATTATTAGATGATTGTTCACTATTCAATGTTGCAATTCAGTTTTTCCACTTTACTAGATAAAAATTATATATATATATATATATATATATATATAAATATATATATATATATATATATATATATATATATATATTTATCACATACAAAAAAGTATAGACTTTACTGTGAAATGCTCACATACGAGCCCTTTCCCAACAATGGAGTTAAAAAGTAAGAGCATTTACAAATAATGTAGATACAAATAAAAAGAACAACAACAAGGCTATATTCAGGTTATATACAAGGAGTACCGGTACCGAGTAAGTGTGCTGGGGTATGAGGTAGTTGGGGTGATTGATTGAGGGAATATGTAGATGTAGATTTGGATAAGTGATTGATTGAAAAGCAGAAAGTCTGGGTATCCATTTGATTAACTATTCAGCAGTCTTAGGGCTTTGGGGTAGAAGCTGTTCAGTAGACTTTTGGTGCCAGACTTGGCGCTCCGGTACCGCGGTAGCAAAGAGAACAGATTGTGACTTGGGTGGCTGGAGTCTGAAAGTTTTTAGGGCCTTCCTCTGACACCGCCTGGTATAGAGGTCCTGGATGACAGGGAGCTCGGCCCCAGTGATGTACATTACCCACTGTAGCGCCTTGAAGTTGGATGCCGAGCAGTTGCCATATCAAACGGTGATGCAGCCAGTCAAGATGCTCTCAACGGTGCAGCTGTAGAACTTTTTCAGGATCTGAGAGCCTGTGCAAAATCTTTTCAGCCTCCTGAGGAGGAAGAGGCGTTGTTGTGCCCTCTTCACAAATGTGTTGGTGTGTTTGGACCATGCAAGGAACTTGAAGCTCTCGAATGGCTCCACTGCAACCCTGTCGACATGAATGGGGACGTGCTTGGCCCTCCCTTCCTGTACTCCACGATCAGCTTTGTCTTGCTGACGTTGAGGGAGAGGTTGTTGTCCTAGCACCACAGTGCCAGGTCTCTGACCTCCTCCCTGTAGGCTGTCTAATCATTGTTGGTGATCAGGCTTACCACCGTTGTGTATTCAGAAAACTTAATGATGGTGTTAGAGTCATGTGAGTCCACACAGTTGTGGGTGAACAGGGAGTACAGAAGGGGGCTAAGCATGCACCCCTAAGGGGCCCCCGTGTTGAGGGTCAGCGTGGCGAATGTGTTTTTGCCTATCCTCACCACCTGGGGGTGGCCCGTCATAAGTCCAGTATCAAATTGCAGAGGAAGGTGTTTTAATCGCAGGGTCGTTATCTTAGTGATAAGTTTGGAGGGCACAATGGTGTTGAACACTGAGCTGTAGTCAATGATCAAGCATTCTCACGTAGGTGTTTATTTTTTCCAAGCGGGAAAGGGCAGTGTGGAGTGCAATATAGATTGTGTGGATCTGTTAGGGTGGTATGCGATTTGGAGTGGGTCCAGGGTTTCTGGGATGATGGTGTTGATGTGGGCCATGACCAGTTTTTCATGACCACAGATGTGAGTGCTACTGGGCGACAGTCATTTAGACAGGTTACGTTGGCGTTCTTGGGCATGGTGGTCTGCTTGAAACATATGGGTGTTACAGACTGGGACAGGGAGAGATTAAACAATGTCAGTGAAGACACTTGCCAACTGGTCAGCGCATGCTCTGAGTACACGTCCTGGTACTCCATCTGGCCCTGCGGCCTTGTGAATGTTTTCCATTTTAAAGGTCTTACTCATGTCCGCTACAGAGAGCGTGATCACAGTCGTCAGGAAAAGCAAGTGCTTTCATGCATGGTTCAGTGTTGCTTGCTTCAAAGAGAGCATAGAAGGCATTTAGCTTGTCTGGTAGGCTTGTGTCACTGGGCAGCTTGCAGCTGGGTTTCCCTTTGAAATTCATGATTGTTTGCAAGCCCTGCCACATCTGACGAGCGTCAGAGCCGGTGAAGTAGGATTCGATCTTAGTCCTGTACTGACACTTTGTCTGTTTGATGGTTCGTCGGAGGGCATAGCGGGATTTCATATATGCGTCTGGATTTGAAAGCGGCAGCAATATCCTTTAGCTCAGTGCGGATGTTGCCTGCAATCCATGGCTTTTGGTTAGAATATATACACCTACGGTCACTTTGGGGACTATGTCGGCGATGCACTTATTATTGAAGCCAATGACTGATGTTTTAAACTCTTGAATGCCATCGAATGATTCCAGGAACATATTCCAATCTGTGCTATTGAAACAGTCCTGTAGCTTAGCGTCCTCTTCATCAGACCACTTCCGTTTGGAGCGTATCACCAGTACTTCCTGTTTGAGTCTTTGCCGCATCTGGGCAAGCATTTTTTTGTTTGCTTATGGCACTTTAGAGCGCGTTGAGTACGATCTTAGTGCCAGCATCGGTTTGTGGTGGTGAATAGACACAGCTATCATTAAAATGGCATACTGTAAGTCATGGAAAAATGTGTAGAATTACAGGTAATTACCTTTAAAACTGCAGCATTTTCTCAACGACCCATAACAAAAT
>QNTS01004836.1:60679-76745 GCA_003317085.1 Hucho hucho
TTTTCAGGTTTAAACAATGCTGCTCTCCGACTGGCTGAAACAATGCCGCTCTCCGACTGGCTGAAACAACGTCTTCAATCTGCAGGTCCTCTGTGCGCTTTAATTTACGCATTCAAGAAGAAATATGACGATAAAATAACTATCAGAGGCTCTAATGTCAACTCTGCTCTCTTGTGTTCCTCAGCACAGTGAGGGAACAAATAAGAGCTCTACCAAGGGAATGATCTGTACTTCACACAAAGTAAACAAATACAACTCATGTAAACACATTACAAAATATTACACCAGTCATTTCAGAATCCCATACTCAACAAAAACATGTTTTAGTAATTCAGAGAATGTATGTTATCATAACAAGAACCCTTGATGAGACTGACCAGGGAAACTGAGGTCAAGAACCCCTGAAGACAGACTGACCAGGTCAACTGGGGTCATGAACCCCTGATGACAGACTAACCAGGGCAACTGTCTCAGCCTCCAGTAATTATGCTGCAAGTTTGTGTGTCGGGGGGCTAGGGTCAGGTTGTTATATCTGGAGTATTTCTCCTGTCTTATCCGGTGTCCTGTGTGAATTTAAGTATGCTCCCTCTAACTCTCTCTCTTCCGCTCTCCTCTCGGAGGACCTGAGCCCTAGGACCATGCCTCAGGACTACCTGGCCTGATGACTCCTTGCTGTCCCCAGTCCACCTGGTCATGCTGCTGCTCCAGTTTAAACTGTTCTGCCTGTGGCTATGGAACCCTGACCTGCTCACTGGACGTGCTACCGGTCCCGGACCTGCTGTCTTCGACTCTCTCTCCCGCACCTGTTGTCACTAACCCTGAATGATCGGCTATGAAAAGCCAACTGACATTTACTCCTGAGGTGCTGACCTGTTGCACCCTCGACAACCACTGTGATTATTATTATCTGACCCTGCTGGTCATCTATGAACGTTTTAAAATCCTGGCAATGTTCTGTTATAATCTCCACCCGGGCACAGCCAGAAGAGGACTGGCCACCCCTCCGAGCCTGGTTCCTCTCTAGGTTTCTTCCTAGGTTCCTGCCATTCTAGGGAGATTTTCCTAGCCACCATGCTTCTACATCTGCATTGCTTGCTGTTTGGGGTTATAGGCTGGGTTTCTGTATAGCACTGTGACATCTGCTGATGTAAAAAGGGCTTTAAAAATAAATTTGATTGATAGGACCTAAATTTATTTTTGTTATTGTAATAAGTTTTTTATTTTTTAAATGGTCCACCAGCCACTGTGGTAGTTAGATTTTAAAAATTTCCAAACTCCTGAAGGTACCACGTTCATCTGTACAAACAATAGTACGCAAGTATAAACACCATGGGACCACGCAGCCATCATACCGCTCAGGAAGGAGATGTATTCTGTCTCCTAGAGATGAACGTACTTTGTTGCAAAAAGTGCAAATCAATCCCAGAACAACAGCAAAGGACCTTGTGAAGATGCTGGAGGAAACAGGTACAAAAGTTTCTATATCCACAGTAAAACGAGTCCTATTTCGATATAACCTGAAAGGCCGCTCAGCAAGGAAGAAGCCACTGCTCCAAAACCGCCATAAAAAAAGCCAGACTACGGTTTGCAACTGCACATGGGGACAAAGATCGTACTTTTTGGAGAAATGTCCTCTGGTCTGATGAAACAAAAATAGAACTGGTTGGCCATAAAGACCATCGTTATGTTTGGAGGAAAAAGGGGGATGCTTGCAAGCCGAAGAACACCATCCCAACCGTGAAGCACGGGGGTGGCAGCATCATGTGTGGGTGCTTTGCTGCGGGAGGGACTGGTGCACTTCACAAAATAGATGGCATCATGAGGCAGGAAAGTTATGTGGATATATTGAAGCAACATCTCAAGACATCAGTCAGGAAGTTAAAGCTTGGTCACAAATGGGTCTTCCAAATGGACAATGACCCCAAGCATACTTCCAAAGTTGTGGCAAAATGGCTTAAGGACAACAAAGTCAAGGTAGTGGAGTGGCCATCACAAAGCCCTGACCTCAATCCTATAGAACATTTGTGGGCAGAACTGAAAAAGCGTGTGCGAGCAAGGAGGCCTACAAACCTGACTCAGTTACACCAGCTCTGTCAGGAGGAATGGGCCAAAATTCAACCAACTTGTTGTGGGAAGCTTGTGGAAGGCTACTAGAAACGTTTAACCCAAGTTAAACAATTTAAAGGCAATTCTACCAAATACTAATTGAGTGTATGTAAACTTCTGACCCACTGGGAATGTGATGAAAGAAATAAAAGCTGAAATAAATCATTCTCTCTACTATTATTCTGACATTTCACATTCTTAAAATAAAGTGGTGATCCTAACTGACCTAAGACAGGGAATTTTTACTTGGATTAAATGTCAGGAATTGTGAAAAACTGAGTTTACATACACCTTAGCCAAATACATTTAAACTTCCGACTTCAACTGTAGGAAGAAGACAGATCATGATACAGAAAGCAGTGGAGAGTCTAGTAAAGAGAGCATAAAGAGGGCCAAGGTAGAACGCAAGAGTAGTGGTGTGTTGGAGTGGAAAGTGGTGGTGGTGTTTGATGAGACCACAGGGCCTCACTTACACCCTATCCCACTAAATAACGCCATAGAGAAAGAGGAAGGTGAAGTGAAATTAGTTTGGTTCATTGGAAATGGTAGATTGTTAATATTGTGTGGTAGCCAGGCTCAGCAAGAGAAGATTCTGAAAATGGAAAAGCTTAAATGGGAAGATGAAAACCCATGTCCCTGGTGCTTATGCTAGATTGAGGAGTCATCACTGGGGTCCCAATATCTATGTCCATAGATGATATTAAAATTAATGTGAAGGGAGGAAGAGCGATTGAGGCCTAAAGGTTGATCAGTAGGAAAGAGGGTCAGAGTAGTGAAAGCCTATCAGTGATGCCGAGGTTGGAGAAAGTCCTGCTGGGAAAAGTAGAGATAGGATTCCTTACTGTCAATGTTAGAGATGTTGTCACATATGCATTGTGGTGTTTTAAATGCCAAAGAATGGGACATGTAGCTGCTCAGTGTAAATTAAAGAAAAGATGTGTGGAGGGGAACATGGTTACGGTGAATGTGGAAGCAATGTGAAGGTTAAGTGCTGTAATTGTGGGGGAGAACACAGTGCAGCATTTGGCGGATGCCAGGAACAGAGAGAGGCTCAGAGATATAGGATCAGTCATGATGTATCGTATGCAGAGGCCATAAAACAGATTAGTAGAACTACAGTGCTACTGATGGAGCTCACATGGATGTACCTGTAGTAAGTGGACCTACTGTCAGACTGATGGAGCTGATATGGATGTAAGTGGACCTACTGTCAGACTGATGGATATGACATGGATGTACCTGTAGTAAGTGGATCTACTGTCAGACTGATGGAGCTCACATGGATGTACCTGTAGTAAGTGGACCTACTGTCAGACTGATGGATCTGACATGGATGTACCTTTAGTAAGTGGATCTACTGTCAGACTGATGGAGCTCACATGGATGTACCTGTAGTAAGGGGACCTACTGTCAGACTGATGGATATAAAGTTTAATGGGGTTGGGGAGGAGTTTTGGGGAGAGGGTGTTAGAAGTTAGAATTTTTTTTAAATAAACCAAATAAATCCCTATGGTAGTACAGATTTGGGCAGATCCTGATTGATCGTACATTCCAGCACAGGAGGTGGTGGCATACAGGTAAACAATTGTTTGCAGACCGCCATGATATATAGATAGAGACAGAGACAGAGAGAGAGTCTAGTATGGAAGAACGCAGAGCACTTAAATCAGCTAAATTTGAAAAGTACTTCGATGTGACCTCTAACCTAAACAGGAAACGGCATCACGCAGCCGGCGTCAACAAAGCTAGTGTATATGCTAGCTAGCTAAGGCAGTTTAAATTATACCCAATGTAGCAGTGTGAGCAACTAGTGCTAGCAATTCAATGAAGAACTATCCCAGAATGATATTTAACACGAATAAGTAGTAAACAAGTAACAGAATCGATTTCCTAAGTACCTGTTAGTGAATTAAGTTGACGCCGACCAGAATCATTTTAAGTGGGTTCCTGCTCTCGCAAATTGCTTGGTCTGCTGCTACACCGTTGAGGACGTTTGACAGGTAAGCTTTTATGCACAGAGGCTGGATGAACAAAAAACTAAGAAGTGAAAAGCTATTCTGCTTACTGTTTAAGAATGATAAATAGCCAGAATAGTAGTGTTTCACTGTGAAGCTAATATTGCAATGCATTAGGATTGCTGGTGTTATATTTCCAATGACCAGGTTTGCATTGTGATAAATTCATACAACCATAACACCCATGCATATTATTAAATGACAGTGAGATTCATGATAGCTTGGTTTTATAGTCACCTTATGCATTGATAAATGATTGACAGACAATATGATGCAATACTAGATTAGAAGGCCTAGACTACTTCATCCTAATGTGAGCTAAATGCATTGGATACAAAACCAACACTAGCATATTCTAAAAGGAGAATATGTCCCTTTAAACATATTCTCTGCAGTCTCAGACGATGCCTGTCTCTCTCCTTGCAGGGGATTAGACGGATGAACTACAGTCCCCAGATGCCCCAGCCTCAGAACCATGGGGGGGAGGGGGACATCAAGACCTGTCATTGTTAATAATAGGAACCCTTTCATTAGTTTTCCTTTACGTAGGAATACTTAGAAACTCATCCATTGTACAAAAGTCATGTTTTATTAGTCGTATGTACAGGATACACATGGTCCAACAAAATGTTAACCTGCAGGTTCCTTCAACAATGCAACAACAATTAGAAATAAAAGCTCATAGAAACATAACATCAGTAGAATAACCTTTCAGCTTCCCCAAGTGAGGGACATGAAGGAGACTAACATTCAACAGCTTGTTCAGTACGAGGGAAACATTTAGGTATGACAGCCACGGGTTGTTTTTTTATACACAGGTGGGCAGGAATTAAAAATTGCACAGTGCAGTACCCTGGGGCAGAAATCACCCAGGTCTCGATTCTAGAATGAGCTTCATATGTTCCAATGAGCAGACAATTCTGCATTATAGAGAATAAGGTGTGGATCCACTTCCAACATAGTGATGTTGCACACGGAATAAACTCCTGACTAAACTCCTGAATAGGGGGATTTTCCTGGAGGTCTTCAGAATTGACACTGCTGATTTTACTATTAGTTCCCGTAGTTGTTCATCCCTAATCAGCTGATAACCAGGACGAGATCGCCTGCTAGCTAGCCATTGTGTTCAATGACCTAACTTAGCTTGGCTAGCGGGCTGATAAACAGCAGTGCCTCAACGTTTAGTTTCATAAGAATTCTGAATTCAATGTTAAAAAGAGGAGAGTCTCTGTGTGTCTTCACTAGCCGCAGACAGTAGTAGCAAACTCAAACTATACAAAAAAAACTAAAACGCAACACTCAACAATTTCAAAGATCCTACTGAGTTACAGTTCATAAGGAAATCAGTCAATTTAAATAAATTCATTTGGCCCCAATATATGGACTGTCCAGGAGTGCAGCCATGGATGGGCCTTGGAGGGCACAGGCCACCCACTTGGGAGCCAGGCCCAGCCAATCAGAATGTCTTTCCGCACAAAAAGGGCTTTATGCTGGTCTCAGACGATCCCGCAGGTGAACAAGCCGGATGTGGAGGTCCTGAGCTGGCATGGTTATACATGGTCTGCGGTTTTGAGGCCGGTTGGTGATAAGGAAATTTGTATGTTTAAGTAATGACTAAGAATATTCCACTCTGAAAATGTATGCAATAGGGTTAGGGTTATAAGAAAATAATCCAATGAATGTGTGTGTCTATAAATGCATAGAGACTAGAACATGGTGGTACTCATCTTGCAAATGTAAGACGAGGGTATCTGGGAGAACAAAGAATTATTTGTGAAACCAAACTACAGAAGAGAGGCCCTCTCATCCTCAGGAAGGGAGGCACGGTTAGAAACTGTCCAGTTTGAATTATGTTGCAGAAAGTGATAAGCCATGAATGTACACTGTTGAAAAGTACTGCTGCCTAAAGAGGGGTGGAGCTCATTTGTATGTACAATGTAAAAAGACTATGTTCCCATTTTGAGATCAGAATTCTCATGAATAAACATTCTGACCATTGTAGCTGGGCCTCAGTCTATTTCATTTTTCCTCAAAGCTTTACAACCGTTGGGTTACAGACTGAGTAGTTTATTAAGAAGTTCAGTTAGAACATCGAGAACAAAATTCTCGTGACAGTTGGACGTACTGCCAAATCCTCTAAAACGACATTGCAGGTGGCTTATGGTAGAAAAATGAACATTCAATTCTCTGGCAACAGCTCAGGTGGACATTCCTACAGTCAGCATGCCAATTGCACGCTCCCTCAACTTGAGACAGTGGCATTGTGTTGTGTGACAAAACTGCACATTTTAGAGTGGCCTTTTATTGTCCCCAGAAGGTGGATGGATTATCTTGGCAAAAGAGAAACGCTCACTAACAGGGAAGTAAACAAATTTGTGCACAAAATGTGAACGAAATAAGCTTTTTGTGCGTATGGAACATTTCTGGGATCTTATATCTCAGCTCGTGAAACCAACACTTTACATGTTGCATTTATATTTTTGTTCAGTATAATATTGAAAAACAACCTAGTGTGTGAGCCAAGAAACATGAGCACAAAGTATCCTTTCGGGTCAACTCAACCAACAACTACAAGTGGCCTTCGGATTGAAAAAAATAAATAAGCTCTTCATAAATGCTCTGTGACCACTGTGAGAGAAATTACAAGATTATGTTATAATACTTTCATTGCATCAAATGGTTGTTTTATGCAACAGAATAGAGGGATCGTATAACTCTATTGTGTCCGTGTGAACTGAAAGTGGGCTTCTGGGAGATTTAACACTGACAGGAGAATTACGATGTCTTTTGGGTGACAAAAACCTAAAGAGACCGCATTCCATAGCATGAGTTAATGCTTCTGTTCTATATGGTACCAGGGAGCGATGACTCCAGGGCCAGACCTTGGTCTCTACACAAAGAGTACTGTTTCTACAGCAGATACTGTCTGCTGTGAATTATAAGTATCTTTCATACAAATCTTAACCTTGTGACCTATTCTATCTGTTGTTTGTCATGTAGGGGGGTGTATCTTGGCTATAAAATACCTTTGTACTTTTGTCTCGGGGCTCTCAACGAATCAATACTACTGCATGGTCGGAACTAGAAGCACAAGCATTTCACAACACTCGCATTAACATCTGCATGTGACAAATAAAATTAGATTTGATCATCTGAGGCTGATTTGTAGACCAGCCATCATTAACGTAGAGCATTCAATCGATTCACTTTCTGTGTGTTGTATTGACCTGCTCCCTTATAAGTTAATAATGATTTAGTTTAAGTATAACTCTGATAAGTTTGTCTCTCCTGATTTGATAGTAAAGAAATGAACCAACACACCACCCGCCAACGTGGCTGGTGAAAGACATTCTTACCCACCAATGCCAAAATCTACTCACATTTAGCAGGTGTTCATTTCCCTTCCTGTTCACAATAATCCTATTAGTGTCCATGTCAACGGTACACTCTAGTGTCAAAGTGAAAGCCCATCACTAGCAAAACATTGAGTCGTAAAACTGTCTGCTTCCGCCCCTACACACTACTATGGTTTAGCATAACATGTTACCCCCCCCATCTAGTCCATCTGTTAAACATTCCTTCAAGATCATAAGACCGACTGTATATTAAAGGGTTAGGTTTGATACTCAGTCACATTAACATCCTCTCACCAGGCAGTTAGTCGTTGAGGTGTGACGGCCGTGTTCTCTGCAGGTCCCCTGGAGCGCTGGCTGGCTGTTCTAGTACCCTAGAGTAGGATTGGGCAATATCCAGCTTTCCATACCTTTCCTCTACTATACTGGGGTATACTGTATTACCGGCAGTGCACACAAGGGGTGCTATTTCATTCCTAACAAAATATTTTTGATTCAAAACAAATTTAGGCATCAGGGATCTTTATCCAGGAGGGGATTGATTGCCTCTGCTGTAACCAAGAAGATTGATCTTGACATCCAGCCACTTAGCAGACCAAACGCATAGCTGGAGCCCTGAGAGGGAGATAACTTATAGTTGTGGCGTAGCACGCACCCCTGCAAACTTTAGGGCGCCCCACACCAACAAAAAAAACAGAGGTATTTAAAAATCATACCGTGGGCATTTCAAAATACCCTGCTATACACGGTATACTGCCCAAGCTTACCCTAGGGCACTGCTGGCTGTTCTAGAACTCTGTGACAAAGCCACTGAACTCCTGCCAAGACAACTAGAGCCAACTTCACAGTCCAGTACGCTACGCTTGGTTGGTGGCTTAAACACTAATCATTCAGCAGCCGGACCCACCTGACCATAAGCTTCTGAGGAATTCTGCTGGTGAGGATCACGTCCCTAACCTTAGAGAGAGAGAAGGAAGGCGCTGTGAGCTGCTGTGGTGTGTTCGGACTGAACCCACTGTGCAGCACTAAGCACTGTGAGCTCTGCATGCTGAGGTGAGCTGCTGAACTTTACACCTGTTTGGGTCAATACAGAATGCCACACAAAGCAGAACGTAACAGTCAAGGGGTCTGAATACTCAGATCCACAGCAGCCAGACTACAGGAGCTGCCTGCTGTTACATCCCCTGGAACTAACTGTCCAGCGGAGACCTTGCTGGTTAATCATTAACCTGCAGCTTGAGCTAACAAACAAGTTAGTGGGATTTTAGAACGATTCTGTATGATTGTCTGTGGCCAGATGGACTTAGTTTAAAATGGCCCTTGGTACCATGATGGCGCATCTCTCAGTTAAACTAACCTACCACACATTGTTCCGTCAGAAATATTCACAACCCTTTACTTTTTCAACATTTGGTTGAACAGTTATTTATTCAAAATTCTGCTGAAGTGAGATTTTGTCCTCGTTTCTTGGCAAGTTAAATTTGTTCATAAGCTAGATTGCTTTTCAATCTTTGAGTTAAACATCATTGGCCTTTACTGTACAGTGATGACTCGAGTGGCCCTGTTACCAAGGTAACCTTAAAGGGGCAGCTAAACATTCTGATTTGTTAAAATACTAAGGTCATAGAATATTAAATTGAGCAATATACCACATTACTTCTTACTAGTAATACATTTCTTGTTTTAGAAACATTAATAATCATGCACATCTTTTTTTTTCCGTACTTGTGTAATTGATTGGACATGACTTGGAAAGGCACACACATCTATATAAGGCCCCACAGTTGACAGTACATGTCAAAGCAAAAACCAAGCCATGAGGTTGAGGGAATTGTCCGTAGGGCTCCGATACAGGATTGTGATGAGGCAAAGATCTTGGGAAGGGTACCAAAAAATGCCTGCAGCATTGAAGGTCCCCAAGAACAGCGGCCTCCATCATTCTTAAATGGAAGAAGTTTGGAACCACCAAGACTCTTCCTAGAGCTGGCCGCCCAGCCAGACTGAGCAATCGGGGGAGAAGGGCCCTGGTCAGGGAAGTGACCAAGAACCCGATGGTCACTCTGACAGAGTTCCTCTGTGGAGATGGGAGAACCTTCCAGAAGGACAACCATCTCTGCAGCACTCCACCAATCAGGCCTTTATGGTAGAGTGGCCAGACAGATGCCACTCCTCAGTACAAGGCACATGACAACCCGTTTGGAGTTTGCCAAAAGGCACCTAAAGACTCTCAGACCATGAGAAACAAGATTCTCTGGTCTGATGAAACCAAGATTTAACTCTTTGTCCTGAATGACAAGCGTCACGTCTGGAGGAAACCTGGCACCATCTCTACGGTGAAGCATGGTGGTGGCAGCATCATGCTGTGGGGATGTTTTTCAGCGGCAGGGACTGGGAGAATAGTCAGTATCGAGGCAAAGATGAGCAGAGAAAAGTACTGAGAGATCCTTGATGAAAACCTGCTCCAGAGAGCGCTCAGGACCTCAGACTGGGGCAAAGGTTCACCTTCCAACAGGACAACGACCCTAAGCACACAGCCAAGACAATGCAGGAGTGGCTTCGGGACAAGTCTCTGAATGTCCTTGAGTGGCCCAGCCACAGCCCAGACTTGAACCCGATGGAACATCTCTGGCGTCCTTCCTAACTCAGTTCCCGGAGAGGAATGAAACCACTCTGGGATTTCACCATGGTGAAATGGTGACTTTCAAACAGTTACAGAGTTTAATGGCTGTGATAGAAGAAAACTGAGGATGGATCAACAACACTGTAGTTACTCCACAATGCTAACCTAAATGACACAGTGAAAAGGAAACCTGTATAGAATAAAAATATTCAAAAACATGCATCCTGTTTGAAATAAGGCACTAAAGTAAAACAACTTGGTCCTGAATACAAAGCGTTATGTTTGGGGCAAATCCTACATCACGGAGTACCACTTCATATTTTCATAGTGGTGGCTACATCATGTTATGCTTGTCTTCAGCAAAGACTAAGTAGTTTTTAGCATAAAAATAAGCATTAAAGAGCTGGTTCTGCTTTCCAACAAACACTGGGAGACAAATCCACCTTTCAGCAGGACGATAACCTAAAACAAGGACAAATATACACTGGAGTTGCTTACCAAGACGACATTGAATGTTCAAGCGGCGTAGTTAAGTATTTTTCTTAAAATCGTCTTGAAAATCTATAGCAAGAAATGGCTGTCTAGCAATGATCAACAACCAACTTGACGAGATTGAAGAAGTGGAAATATTGTACAATCCAGGTGTGCAAAGTTCTTAGAGACTTACCCAGAAAGACTCACAGCTGTAATCGCTGCCAAAGGTGATTCTAACATGCATTGACTCCGGGGTGTGAATACTTACGTAAATAAGACCTGTATTTCACTTTAAATAAATTTGCTAAAGATGTATAAGAACATGCTTTCACTTTGTCATTATGGGGTAGTGTGTGTAGATGGGATAGAAATAATTATTCATATTATAATAATTTTTTTATCAGACTAACAAAATGTGGAATAAGTCAAAGGGTATGAATACTTTCTGAAGGCTTTGTAGGTAGTAGCCACTGAATGTCATTTTTGGGGAGTTTGGACATTTACAAGCGAATGTGAACGAGAGACATTGTGCAAATGAACAACGTTTTGAAACATGCTTCTCTGATGGAAGAAGAGCACTGGCTCTGGAGCAGCTAGGGCCTGCTCTGCTCAGAGAAGAAGGGGCAGGGAAGTCGAGATATCTATACAGATAACACTGCTGCTAACTCATCCAAAGCGCTTTGACTTCTCAAACACGGCAGAAAGCTAACACTATATGATGCCCCGTCTACTTATTCATTCAGCATACTTACTGAGATAACTAGCAAGATGAACAGCTAGACTCATCTCCTTCCTCTTTCTCCTGTTGTGTAATTTACAAACAAACACGTGACTGGCTCAACTGTTCTGGCGAACTATGGTAAGCTTCAGAATGTATTATGTGACAGGTGAAATGAAGAATGCAATCTGCTTTATCTCCTAACGTATTCCACAAGTTGACTGCAGGAATTTACTTCAAGTAGATACTAAGGCTGTGGCAGTCATGAAATTTGGTCAACCGGTGATTACCAAGAAAATTACTGGTCGGTCTCACGGTAATTGACCATTAATTGACCAAACACGGACGACGCTGGGCCAATTGTGCGCCACCCTATAGGACTCCCAATCAAGGCCGGTTGTGATACAGCCTGGAATCGAACCAGGGTGTCTGTAGTGACGACTCAAGCCCTGAGTTCCAGTCCCCGTTCCAGTAAAGCAGCCGTGAGTTCCAGTCCCCGTTCCAGTAAAGCAGCCACCAGCCTCCACTAGTGTCTTTCTGCTGTGTGAGGCCAAGCCTCCACTAGTGTCTTTCTGCTGTGTGAGAGGTCAAACCTCCACTAGTGTCTTTCTGCTGTGTGAGAGGTCAAACCTCCACTAGTGTCTTTCTGCTGTGGGAGAGGTCAAACCTCCACTAGTGTCTTTCTGCTGTGGGAGAGGTCAAACCTCCACTAGTGTCTTTCTGCTGTGGGAGAGGTCAAGCCTCCACTAGTGTCTTTCTGCTGTGTGAGAGGTCAAGCCTCCACTAGTGTCTTTCTGCTGTGTGAGAGGTCAAACCTTGTTGGACTTGTAACCGGAGGGTTGCAAGTTCGAATCCCAGAGCTGACAAGGTATAAATCTGTTGTTCTGCCCCTGAACAAGGCAGTTAACCCAATGTTCCCCTGGCGCCGAAGACGTGGATGTCGATTAAGGCAGCCCACCGCACCTCTCTGATTCAGAGGGGTTGGGTTAACCTCTCAGGGATCACTGGGGCGCTAGCGCCCCACTCCCGACACTACCCGGTGAAATGTGAGGCGCCAAATTCAAAATCCAAAAGTTGAATTATTAAACATACACCAATATACAAGTGTTTCATACTCATCAAAAGCTCTGTTTCTTGGCAATATCACAGCGTTGTCAGATTTCAAAAAGGCTTTACGGCGAAAGCACAACATTTGATCGTTTGAGGGTAGCACCTCTCATACTTTTCCCATAGCCATGATTTCATTAGCCAGCGTGGCACACACANCACACACAACACATTTCACAGCGAAAACAAATCAATTACCTGTTGAAGAACTTCTGCTGAGGTCTTCCTAAGTGTCCAACGAAGACAATCCATGGTTCTTTTGTTAGAAAAAGTCATGTATTTTATCCATAAATCTCCATTTGGTTCGCGTGTTATAATCAGAAACTACAGCGTCGACTACTCCATTGAAACGTGACTAGAACTCGTTCAAATTAAACCTATAAACTTGTCCAAGAACAATCAAACATCATTTTAAATGTATCCTTAGGAACACTTTTACGTATATTTACTATAATAAATCAACCGGAATATAAACTGAGCTCTAAAGACGGAGGAAAACACAGTGCGTGCTTGGCGAGAGCGCGCCCAGTCCTATAGACTTCCAAAGAGGCACTTCCTTATTCCCTCTTCTTCTCTGCTCTAACTCATCTGAACAGAATCAAAACACTGTCGAGACTGTTGACATCCAGAGGAAGCGATAGGTACTGCATTCATATGCCCTAATATGGGCATTTTCATGAGGGAGGGGTTCCAAATGAGGCACTCTGTGAAAACCACTTTCTCCAGGACAGACATTCCTCTGGGTTTTGCCTGCCATATCCGTTCTGTTTTACTCACAGACAAATGGTTAACAGTTTTACAAAATTCAGAGTGTTTCCTATCCAATGGTACCAAATATGTGCATATCCCATTTTCTGGGCCTGAATGGGAGGCATTTTACTTTGGGCAC
This sequence comes from Hucho hucho, assembly GCA_003317085.1. Classification (NCBI taxonomy): domain Eukaryota; kingdom Metazoa; phylum Chordata; class Actinopteri; order Salmoniformes; family Salmonidae; genus Hucho; species Hucho hucho. The sequence continues at coordinate 73,962 of QNTS01004836.1, forward strand.
ACCAGGCTCTCCAAAACGGTCAAGTTGTGCAGTGATGATCCCTAACAAGTTAAATGTGGAAGACACATTTCAGTTGAAGGCATTCGGTTGTACAACTGACTAGTTACCCCCCCTTCCCTTCTACACCAGCAAACATTCGTCATAGTTATCAGGAACAGAAAACAGTAAAGAGTGTACCGTATTAATGTCCTCTGATAATTCACAACTCAGACTTGGAAGAGGGCTTTTCTTGCATGGTATTAAATGTTTGTTTAAATTAGAACAGACTGTCTCCTGAATTACCTTTGTGATGAGCAGTGGTTCTCGGTGCTCTCTGCCTCCTTTGAGTGTGAATCCCCATGGAGCACCCCCGGAGAGCAGGACATCTACCAGCCGCCACCCCTCGAACCCCTCCTGGCTCCTCTGATCCATGTCTTCCGGTCTCTCCATCAGCCAGGGGTTGTGATCGCCATCAGAATACCGGGGATCACTCCTACTATCCAAGGTGTCCATGGCGCTTAGAAAAACACCTCACTTGATAAAAGACAGAGGTCAGTTTTCAATAACAGGAAAAAAGGAAGCTTTTTCTTGATAGCTGAAAAAAATACATTTTACTAGACCACTATGCCTTCTCCTGATCACACCTGTACCACCGGACTGTACAGCCTAGGCGTGGGAATAGTTGACTGATGCGGTACCGGTACCAGGACGCACAGAAACCCAGTGCGGCATCCTCCATTGACAATGAATGACTTCCACCAGAACAGTTTGATGAATGTGGTGGACATGAGGCGTAATGCTCTTAGCTGAGACTTAAAACATGTTGTCGGCATGCAGGGTTGAACTAACGAAATAACCCGTCCAGATACCTTGGGAGGAGTAGGGCCCCTGCTTCGTGACTTACTGGAATACGTTATCACATCAACAGGCACAGTTGTATCTAGCTAGTTATCGAAATCACGTTCAATGTAATATTAAACTAGCCAGCTAAAATCATATTGTTCACCAACAACAAAGTCGCAAAGCTAGTTCATGTTAGCTAGGCTAGCAGTCGATGACACATGGAGATACCTGGGACTTGCTGGAAACCCGTATATACATTCAATAAAGCATGACACTTGACTTAAACAAATTAAACATTCAGGAATAAACTATTTGCTAGAGTAATTCATCGTAGAGGCTTAAACTCGATAGTGTTAAATGTTGTTGTCCACCAACGTTAGCTACCTGGGAATTCAATTTGTTGAAAATGACCGAACTTGCCTGGTTTGCTTTGTCGACGAGCACAGCTTTCAAACTTATGCATTCTTCATAATATTCCTCCCTAGTCTTGTGCCAATTACCGAAATAGGTGGAATGATCTAGTGAACAAGTGGTTTTCAAGCGCCCCACCTTGTCCAAGCCAAGAGAGCAGCTAGCATGCTAGTGGATGAACCTGTGGCTGGAGGACTCAGGAACCTGGGATCTGGACTGCAGCCTGGTGTCATGCACTGCACATAGTAAACTACATCCAGGACGCTGAATGACGGGCTGAGGTTGATGGTATACTGCAGGATTTTGGCAATGAGGCCTTTATCTACTTCCCCAGAGAAAGATCAACTCATGGATGCCCTTTTGAAGTCTCTGTCCAGTATGAAGGAAGTCAGAGATAGTATTGGTTCGCAAAACTAACTAGCATTAGCGCAATGGCTGGAAGTCTATGGGTATCTGCTAGCATGCTAGCACATATAATGCAAATTGTAATTTGCAACATATCATATGAAATGTATGATGGACAACCACAAATTAATACATACAATACTAAACGTAACATATAGTAATTGATTTTGTAAAATGTACTTTTACTAAGTTACGTCTACGCGTGAGTCTAGGTTGATCTTCCAAATTGCCAACGAGCCTCTGGCATCTACTACAACAGCACCGCCTGGTGTTACCACAGCACCGCCTGGTGTTGTAGATATGTAACTTCACCTCGAGTATGATGACAGTAGTTAACGCGCTGTCGGCTAGATACTTTAGACTTCAGTCTATAGAGCTCGCCAGCTTGAGGTAGTCTGGGCAAACCCGTTTTGGTGATTTCTGGTATATCATCATAATCAATCACATCACGTTTTTGGACTCCTTTAGACTTTACAGTGAAATGCTACTAGCCCTTTCCCAACAGTGCAGACTTAAAAAGGAAGGAAATTGTAACACAATAGATAATAATGAGGCAATATACAAGGAGTAGCGGTACCGAGTCAATGTGCTGGGGTACCAGGTAGTAATATGTACATGTAGGTAGGGGTAATAGTCACTAGGCAATCATGATAGATAGTCAACAGAGTACCAGCAGCCTGTGTGAAAGTGTGTGTGTCAGTGTATTATATGTGAGTGTGTAGGTAGAGTCTAGTGAGTGTGCATAGAGCAGTGGCGACCCGTCATTTGAGCCCCATCTGTTTAGCATGTTATTTTGGCATTAATGTGTGTCACATATCAGTTTGCAAACAACGTTAAGAAAAAAATACAAACATGGTCTCTTTGCTTTCTTGAGTAAGGCAGCTCCATAATGCAGGTGTTTCAGCCTAGCTCAGTGCTTTCTGTGGTGGAGGGGCAGCTCCAGAATGCAGGTGTTTCAGCCTAGCTCAGTGCTTTCTGTGGCGGAGGGGCAGCTCCAGAATGCAGGTGTTTCAGCCTAGCTCAGTGCTTTCTGTGGCGGAGGGGCAGCTCCAGAATGCAGGTGTTTCAGCCTAGCTCAGTGCTTTCTGTGGTGGAGGGGCAGCTCCAGAATGCAGGTGTTTCAGCCTAGCTCAGTGCTTTCTGTGG